>BMAV01006439.1:139281-157427 GCA_019973955.1 Trichonephila inaurata madagascariensis
TTGAAATATAATTATTGGCGTTTTTTTCTTAAAATTGCTCCCTTCTGTCGTCATATAAAATATGGATCGACCCACTTCTAAGTTATATATTTCAAAAATTCTAGTTCAGCCTCTGTAGAGAGGTCTGAGCTATATACTGGCAAAATATTATTATAATAGAAGCATCTTTCACAAAAGGAAAATATTTTGAAAAAAGATTATTCTAAGTTAATTTTTTGCCAAAATATTGTATTTAGGTATTTCTGTTTTGTCAAAATGTGACCTTAAAACAATTTTATACATGTATTCTAATCTAAGTAACACTAAATATCATGAAAATTATCCATTTATGCGCTTTTGTAAAATCACGATTCCGAACGTAGTCGGATACCTTAAAAGTAAATGAAATATTTAAAAAATAATAATAATTGGAAGTGTTTTTGAATATATGTTGAATATGAATTATGAACTGTGTTAGAAATTTTGGAAAATACCAAATGCGAACTATTGGAATTAAATTTTACTTACAAGATCTTCTATGTGATGGGTTTTTTTTGAATACTTTGCTAACAACAATGTGTGGAAAATATATATATAATTCATCACGCAGTTTTGGGTTTTGATGACAGATAAACAATGTATATATCCTTTAGAGATTATTTTGATAAGTAAACTTTTGTTTTTCTTAAGAATAAAAAAGAGACAACTTACTCCTAAATTATTTGTAAACATTTGAACATTTTACTGTGGACTCAATAATTTATCTCTTTTGTAATGTAATTCTGTGAAATTCTGGTATATATACTTATAATTTGAACTAATGTATTCAATCATAAAACTTAACTCAGTGGTGCAACAGCCCATGAGGGCCAAGGCCTACTGTACCGAATTCAGTATATTCGACCTTGGGCCGTGAGGTGCATGAGCTGATGTTCTGGTCAGGTGGTCAGTCTGACGCGAAACCCCCACTGTTAAGTTCCCAAGTAAGTTTGGTACTCATTTATCAACCCACTGAAGGGATGAAAGGCTGATTCGAGCATATAGGGTGAATAATAATTTTGATATTTATTCAACAATGCTATGGTTCGAAACAATTTTTCCGATTTAAGAATTTTAACATTTCCCCCCACAAAATATGTCTCTAATCAATTACTTTTAAAAAAGAATTTATACTAATTCTCTGTAGTTAAGGTTAAATCAAAATTGTGGATAGGTCGGTTAATGACAGAAATCGATAGAGATTTTAAAGACCATCTTTAAATTAATTGTAATTCACGTTTAACGATTATTTTTATACTTGAAATCTATTTTAATGTTATTTTATTGTTGTAACAATTTAATGTGTGTTGCTGTTGATATTTCATTATAATTTTCTTTATTTTTAATTATAAATGTTTAATTATGCTGATATGAAAAATTAGCTAAATGTTTTTCTTAGTGAATAATAAAGTTAAAACAGAAATTTTTACTGAAGGACATTTCACACCAATTCCACACAAGTGTTGAGATTATTTTTTATACAATATATTTCACAGAAAATTCGCAATTACTTCAATACTTTATGAATCTAAATGTACATTTTATAAATAAAATTCAACAGTTTACTGATTCGGCAAATTTACTACCGAACAACCGAATTATTTCATTTTATAAATCAAATTCAATAAACCAGATATGACTTTTTTCACAGAAATTTCAAATTCAAACCTCTACTGATGAAATTTATCTTTCGTAAAATTAAATCCGCAATTGCAAATCAACTTTTAATATTTGAAAATAATTCCTTTTTTAAATTAAACTCAACAATTTCGAATTAAAATTCATGTTTTCCTTGTAAAAATCAAACTAAATATTTTCAAAGAATAAATTACTTTTATAAAATATAAGCTCAACTCCTTGAAATTAAGCTTTTATATAAATTGAATTTTCACATTTTGGTAAAGCGAAATTTTAATATAAAATTTATTTCTTTAGATAAGCGGTCTTCAAACTGTGTTCCATGGAACCATGGGGCTCCACGATTTACAATAAAAAAAAATCGAAAAGAAACTCATAAATGTGTTTGTAAAATGGATTCACGTTCCCTATGAAGTTTATTTGTCCACAAGAATTTTTATAGCTCATCCCTATCATTAAGAATATGAAAATTTTATCTATACAAAATAATGTTATTTTACAATACCTTTTAAGCTTTATTGAAATATAATAAAAGAATATTAAATTATTTTATCTTTATATATATATTACCTACTAGATTGTGAATATTTTATTGTTTACTATCTTGGGTTCCACGAAATAATTTTATACTCCTTAGTACAACGTCTTTTAAAACTAAATAGTTTTCTAATGGAAAATGCATCTCTTTTGTATTTGTGGAAAAAACATCTACAGTAAAGGAAAGGATACAACTTATCAACATATTCAATTTTAAAAATCTAAATTAAAGAAAGAACAACTCTTAAATTTTAGATTGTAAATTCATGAAAAATATACAGTATTTCTCACACACATTTTGATGCCTTTCAGAATAATGTGTATAAGTGAAAAATATTTCTCAACTTGAGTGGCTAAAAAAACAAAGTATAAAAGCAAATGAAACTAAACTCAGAATATGTGATGCGATTGCAGTTAATCTAAATAGTCCTAGACTTTGACAGTTTATGTGAAAAAATGCAAGCACATATCCCAGTTACTAAACATAATGCATGGGTAGGTGACACTTGGAACAAATAATAATTTATTAATGAGTAAATTATATTAAAAGTAGATTAAAATTTTTTAATTTTAAATGCAATACTTTTTTTAATTGTTTTTACCTTGATCTATTGTTGATCTATTTGAAATATTTTTTTAAGATATATTCTTCTAAGTGTGTGTGCAGAGTAGGGTTCTACGAAAATATTTTCTAGTACTAGAGGTTCCACGAAAATATTTTCTAGTACTAGAGGTTCCACGAAAACACTTTCTTGTTCTCGGGATTCCTTCAGTTGAAAAATTTTGAAGCCCAGAGCTTTAAATTATGCATTCAAAACTGTGTAAAAATAATAAATGCAAACACAACAATTAATGGACATAAAATCCACATCGTATTAAGATTGTTTATTAAACAATCAATAGATTAAATACATCAATACATTATATTTACTTGAATTTGTAGTGTCAGAAATAAAAATTATTCTACGAGAGCCTCATGTGGGTACAAGAACCAAACGGTAATCTTTCTTCTTACTAATATAAAAATCGATGCTAATAACATTTAGTTTGTAACAATTTATTCATATAGGAGGAAAAAACACCGAAATTCACCCATGGAATTGATCGAATATTATTTTGATGACCTTGAAAATAATATACGATCTAATGTCCTTTTTTGAATGTTCTGGATTCTCAAATTAGGAAGAAATTAGTTGATTTTGAAATTAGTCCTTAGAGTCTAGACAAATGCATTCTTTTAAAGGAAAAATAAAATATAAAACAATTGAACCATATTTAAAATATACTGTTAAAAAAAATTGCATTTTGAAATAGAGCATGTAGAATTAGTTTACAATTTGGCAACACACTTAGAATGTCTTTTATAACAAAATTAAAATTTGTGTGATGAACACAATTTATATAAATATTCAAAATTTTAACCGTTTCGTTTGTTTATCAGTCATTCTAACAAATCACTGTGTGTTCAATATGTATATAGTAACTATCACACAATCTGTATCTGAATCCTTTTTTAAATTTTTTTGACTAATTTAAGAGATGTTTTAAAATAATGTTGGCGTAATGATCAAATTAAAGATCCTTACAAGATTTTTTTTTTTAAAAAATGTCAATAATTCCCTAAAATCTCAAAAATTAACCATGTTTGAACATAAATAGTTAAATTTCTATAATTTAATAGCCAACCAATAATCAACTTATCACTTTATGTGAATAATTTATTGTGTTTTATATCATTTTACACTTTTGCCGCTTTATTAGATAATTTTTAAGATTTAGTTAATCAGAAATTTTTGTTTTCTTTCAACTATGGAAGAAACATTTTTGTCTGCATTCCTTTGCACTGATGTACATTAAAATATCCAATCAGCAAAGAGAATTGATTTTTGCTTGTGTGTGTGTCCTATAAAAATCCTTGATTAAATATAAAATATCACTTTAAAGATTTTTAGTAATACAATGATGGAATTCTGAAACTGATTAACATTAAACGATCTGTGATGCATTTGAATATAAAAAAAATACAGTTTAAAAAAAATCTAGCTTAGTTTTAAAAGCACATTCTACCTTCAATATAATAAAAAATAAGTATGATTATATTATATGGGGGAAATATTCATAGGAAATTTTTCTTATATTTATTTGAGCACAATAAAGAAAGAATTTTGATTAATTTATGCAATTAATGCCCAACGCGTTTTCATATTTTTGAGAATTATGTACTTCTAACCCATGGGAGTAACGGAGAATGTTAGGACCCCTCTGCAAACTCAGGTTTTGGGTCCCAAATACGTACTTAAGATCAGTCAAGTTTTTGGCCCCCTAGAGTCCCTGGCCCCCCGCAATGCGGATGTTGGAGGGTGTACGTTAGGCCACTGCTCTAAAAGGAATTTATCTTTACAGTAAATTCAGATTAGAAGTATCCTCATTTTTTTTCAAAATTTCTTTCTAATTCCTTTTTTTTAGTTACCCTTAACAATTTATTTTAGAATTCTCCTTAATCTCTTGAAGTGAGTAGAGTTAATCTCTTTATTCATTATGAATGATTTATTTTTTAAAAAAAATTCACCATTATATCAATTAAGAAATTATATATCTAATAACCTTTATCAAAGTAAATAACACTTTTATATTTAAATTAATCTTCATTTTCTTTTTAAAAAATTCATAAATAATCACTCTAAAATTTCTTAACACTTAATCATAAATAAAATAAATACATTTCATTTGAATAATTTTCTTTTATTTATATCCAAGTCCCTATGCTCACATAATGATTATGTGAGCATAGATTATTTCATATTTAAAATATAATTTTGAATTGCATTTCAAATTTTCTTTTTGAACATCGATAGAAAATATTTATTATGAAAACTGGCGATAAATATTAAAGTTACTACTTTAAGAATTTGTACTCATTATCCATCCAATGCTTTAACACCACATTTTAAATAATATACTGGATGATAAAGAGTTGTTTTGGGGAAAATAATGAGGTCGTTAGCCGTTCTTCCGATAGATGGCGGTAGTGACGTCGAAACAAGTAGTTCAGCTGTGGCCAACTGTTGCTCAAGGGAGGAGCCGATGCAACAGGTTGTTCGCATTTTGTTCAAAATGATACATTTCCTTTATTTTTGCCATTTTTACGATTTATGAGAGGAGTTTAATTTCTTCCGAAGACATTCCTGAATATCTCCTCACGTTCGGAGTAATTATATCCCGCCGGCAGCTCTACTGGGTGAGTACACTGCTATCCTTAACGGCGTCCCTCATCCTCGTATAAGATGCTTTCCATTTATAATATTTATTTTGAAATAGAAATTTCATGTTTTATTTTAGATGTGGTATTGATATTTGTTCCCTATTTTTATTCTAAAGAAGATTTTGACATATTTTAATATAAAAGGAATAATAGAATGAAATTATTTTTGGGAAAAATAAAAGGAAAAAAAGATGGAGGATGAGACAGCAATGGATGAACTACATTAAAATATTCTCCCCGATTTTGTTGCTCTCCGCAATATGAATTTAGATTTTTTTTCTCGCACTGTATACGAATTCTATGCTTATCGTTTATTATTATTTTTTAACTTTGGAGCTGAATTCCTTTTTAGAAGAAAATATTAGATATTAGAATTTTAGATAATTGTGTAATGAAATCGAACCAGTTAATAAAGAAAATTATATGAATTAATCCGAATTTATGTAACAAATGGTTATGTTTAAAAAAAATTAGATTTTGCTACAAAAAATAGCAGAGTAATAAATTCAAACTCTATGTATTGGCAAAATATTTAATACTATTTCTTGATATTTATATCTATTTTTTTTTTCACTTCATACCTGAATTATATAATTTAGATTTTATATTAAATGTTAACCTTTTTTTTGGTACAGAAATGAGAAAAAATTATACTGATGATTGGAAAATAATTATTTTGGGATATATTATGGATAATTATACCGATTCCACAATTATAACATCAAGCAATACACTTTTTTCATCAAAATTTTATATTTATTTTTAAGAAATAATAATGAGAGTATTACAATAATTTTTTGAAATAAATCTCTTGTGTGTGTATTTGTGGAAAGTGTTTAAAATATGATGTTTAATTTAGTATATTAAGTTAATATTTATATATTTCAATGATGCATATATATTTTATATAAATACATATATATTGAATTTAATGCAGTTCAGATACTAATATAATGAGTTAAATTTATATTATTTGCTTTCATAAAACGACTATCTTTAGATTGCCTTTTTGATTTATTATATAATTTTCAGATCATTTTTGTAGATACTCTTGGAAATTTCTAGAAAATTTGATGTGATTCTATTTTTGATTATATATTTGGAATTTCACTGGCAGTAGTTTTGGTTTAATTTATAAAAATATTTCTACATATTAATGTTTTTTAACAATTCCTTTTCTGTAAAAATACAAAAAAATTGTCTTGTAATGTAATGTATATCAAAGAATAAATACGTCACTAAAAGGTATAAGAATGATGAAATAATTGCAAGAAAAGATTAAAGGTTTCCTCCCCCCCTTGTAAATTATGAAGCAAAATGCATTTTTAAAGTGTTGAATAAAAATATAATTCACAAATACAAATATGTTTCAACTAGTTATGGTAATTATTTTATTAAACCTGTATGTAAAATATTTTTGTTTTTTTAGTATTAATAATAATAGACTTAATATGTTCTAATTTACGATGCAGTTTTAATGATATATATTGAGTTAATATTTACTGGTATGTATATATGTGAGTATATGAAATTTAAGTACTAAACTATATATTCACTGGTTGTTGATATTTATGAAATTTAGGTGAAGAGAGTATTAAAATTGTTTTGTACTTTTATATATAGTCTTAAATGAAGAATGTTTCTTTAAAGTATATTTGTTTGCATAATAGTATTCTGATTGACTTATTTTAAGGTGGAATTATGTTTTTTTTGTATTAAAAATAATGATACAAAATGGCATCAGAATTTTCAATTTGTGCTCCCTTTCGAAATTAAATATTTTTTTTGAAATTCCGATGCTTATTATTAATTATTAGTCACATCAATTAAATAAAATATTATATTACTTATTATTGACATCGTGATTTTGATTGAAAATGGTTTATTATTTAATAAGGAAAAACATTTTTAAGACCATGTTTGTAGCATAATTTGTCCACAATTTATTTCACAATTAGTTTCAATTATTATTTCATATTATATGAAAACTGAGAGTTATAAACGGTTATACAATTTTACTTACAAAATATTAAGTAATTGTTTCTTAGCAGGCTATTTAAATTTGTTAATTTCTATTACCACTTATTACTAACCTGGATCTCAATTATTTTCTATTTCATTTATTGCTTATAAATAAATAATTAAAAACTATAATAAGTATTCTTATATTTTAGCTGAATTTATGAGTGAACACTTTGCATACAATATTGGAAAAATCTAGTCATTTGTAAAATAAAATAAAAGAATATTTAAACTTAAAATTCTCAGTTTTATAAACTAAACCTCTCTTTAATAGGGGCAAATTTTTATCAGTTTATGTTCCAATTTTCAATAATGCTTTGAAAATTATTAAAAAATTATGATTTATAGTATGGAGGAGGCAGATGTTAGGGATCTCTTCCTGTGTATATCACCGTCTAGCTAGTTTCATTAATGAAAGGATTAAATAAAAGTAATATATTTTTTTACTTTAATTTCCCTTTGCTAAAAGTATTTCTAATAATTTAAGTTGTGAAATAGTTCTAGGAAACAAAAAATAAATCAGAAATGTGTTTTGATTTTTTTTTCAAAACAAATTGAAAAAATGGCTTTAAAATCCAAAATTGTCTATTCTTGAACCTGCAAATATATTACACGAGTTTAGTAAACATGTAAATGAACTTTTCTAAATATTTAAACTATGTAAGAAAATATAAAAAGGAGGATATACTATATGTGAGATACAAATCATGTAAATTAATTTTAATTTACTGCATTACACACGTATAAGTAAGATAATGTATTGGAGAAAGTTTAATTTATAATTAAATTTGTGATAATTTTTCTTTTGCTAAGCTGTTTATTTTTGAAATTGTTTGTTTTTATGTGTTATGTACATTAAACAGAAAAGCAGCATTTACAGAAACTCTAATTATTTAGTTGGAATTTTTATATTTTCATGAAAAACAGGCTACGAGAGTAATATTTGTATTGAAACGAAATCATTAAATAAAATTTGAAAAAAAAAGAAAAAAAAACCATTCAAGTTAATCTATGATAACAAAAATGACCTTTTTAATAATATTACACAAGATAATACAGTCGCTTATGATTTTATAAGTGATCAAAAACTAAACCTTTATTTTTAATGTACTTGAAAAGTCGGTGCAATCAATGCTTATTGATCGAATAAATTTAAACAACAAAAATAAGTGCAGTATTTTTTTATTGAACTATATATAAATAGCTAAATATTTTTCTGTTTAATTCAAGATTTTTCTACCGTTATGTGACTGAGAGTTTCATACAAATAAAGCGTTTGTGTAAAATTCAATACATAAAACAAAAATAATGTTATGATTAGGAATCTTATGAAAATGTCATGATCAATTATATATTACAAAAATATGAATCAAATATCCTGGATCTCAATTATTTTTCAATTTCATTTATTGCTTATAAATAAATAATTAAAAACAATAATAAGTATTCTTATATTTTGGCTGAATTTAGGGGCGAACACTTTGCATACAATATTGGAAAAATCTAGTCATTTGTAAAATAAAATAAAAGAATCACTAAACTTAAAATTCTCAGTTTTATAAGCGAAACCTTTCTTAAACAGGGTCAAATTTTATCAGTTTATGTTCCAATTTTCAATAATGCTTTGAAAATTATTTAAAAATTATAATTTATTGTTTTGAGGAGGCAAACGTTAGGGGTCTCTTTCCTTGTATATCACTGTGTCGCTAGTTTCATTATAATGAAAGGATTAAATAAAAGTAATATATTTTTACTTTAATTTCCTTTTGCTAAAAGTCTTTCTAATAATTTAAGTTGGGAAATAGTTATAGGAATCAAAAAATAAATCAGAAATGTGTTTTGAATTTTTTCAAAAAAAAAAAAAAAAAAATGAAAAAAATGGCTTTAAAATCCAAAATTGTCTCTTCTTGAATCTGCAATTATTTAGTAATCTAATTAATAGACTCAAAAATTTTTTTTGAAATAATCTTTTTAATCTCAAAATATGTATTAACGATTTAAAGAGAATTTTAATATCTGTTTATATAAAATTGCTTAAAAATTGAAGTTATAGCCCTTAGTTTTTATATAGATACACTTATATTGCTTTTTCCAAGATTAACTAATCAAATTCGTTTCCTACTAGTTATCACAAATTTAAATAAAAATACATGAAATCTAGATATCGTATGGTAAAGGATTTCAAATACAAGCTAAGCGTAGATGTGTTTTAATGTGTTGTTTTCTGCATTTTTAATAGAATGTATAATAAACATCATTCACAGTAACCAAGACAAATTATTTAAAGTTCATTTGACTATTTGATTTCTTGTAATTGGTGACTGACGTCATTCGGAATTATGATTTTGAAAAATAGTAAAAATGAATAATTTTTTTAATACTTGGCGTAAATTGAATCATATTATACATATAAAAATGTTCCAAGAGCATTATTAGAATAAAAAATCATTTAAATGCTATTTTTCGAAAGAATGAAGAATGATATGTATTTAAAGCATTCCTCATTTATGGAAATTGCTTTAATAATAGTAATATTTAGCCTACATAAAGCTAAAACTTCTCGACAGGTTCTGAACTATAATTTTTGAAATATGTAAACTAGTAGTGGATTTATTCAAATTTTTATACATCAGAAATTTTAACAAAAAAAAAGACCCATTATTAGTTTAATTCATCGTAACTCCGAAAATAAGGAAAAATTTTGAAAACATTTAGTTTTGTCTCTGTAGAGAAATCTTAGCTGTATATAAGGAAAATATTATTTTTATACAAAAAAAATACTTAGAAGCAGGGCTTCGAACCACAGAACTGAACCAAAAACCGAAGAAAATCGTTATTTTGGTTGGAACGAAAACTGGGACTGAACCGAAAATAAATATCGGTTTTCTTCGGTTCGATATACCTTTCAGTCATTTTATTACTGCAACCAACTTTTCAATATTTCCTAATTTAACGTCAACCATATAATTATCCTCCTTACATGCCACCATATAACTACATTTTTGTTTGTGATAGAATTATAGTTTTAGTATAAATAAGAATATTTATAAAATAAAATTATTCATTCGGAACTGAACCGAAAACCGTTATTTTTGGTGGAACGAAAACTGGTAGGAAACGATATATTTTATTTGGTTAAACTGGAACGAAACAAAATATTTTTCTAAGCCCTGCTTAAAAGAATGTTTTGGAAATATATTATTCTTCCTTCCTTTTTTTGCCAAAAAATTGCATCAAAATAACTTTTTTTTTAATAATATTCTTAAGAAAAATTTATATATATTCTAATTAAACTGAAACTAAATATCAAAAACAATTTTCCACATATATACACTATTTCAAAATTATGGTTCCGAATCTAGTCACCTTAAATATTACGAGCAAAACTTATATGACATGTTCGTCATTTTTAAAATAACATATTGTAAAGTGTGCTTGCTCTTTTGCTCCAATAGTGTTGATAAGGAAAAGCAACATTTACAGAAACTCATTAAACGGGGCGAATCTGTGGAGAAATGTGTTGACGATATTGCGTTTCCCTGTGGATTAGATTGAGTTAGTGATTTGATAACTCTGGACTAACTCGATCCATTGGACTATTAATCTATCTAATAGTATGACACTCTCTCTTATTATGCATCAACGTAGTGTCATAGTAATTGCGCTCATTCATATATTTGTCACATATGTTATAATGAAATTAGATCATTTCACATGTTTATTAATTATAAGGATGGGGTAAAAGTATTTGCATTAAGATGTGCATTTGCTGAGACTCTAGAATTTTTTTCAGCATGAGGAAAATATCATTGCAGCAAAGAATAAAAATTACCTTATAGGATGTATAAATTTTCTCTTTTAATTTAGTTTATTTATACTTGATTCGTAGAAATATGCAAAGGGTAGTGATACAATTAAATATTTTGATGAGATATTAATGGATATTGAAGGAAAAATAATTTTTTTTTATCAGTAGTGCATTTGAATGTTGCGAACAGTTGGATTTTTAAAATAGTTTAATTGTTTGCGACTCTTTTTTTTTTTTTTAATTTTTATAAAAAAATATTTTGTTTTTTAAAATTTTTTTTTTTTTTTGGCATCTTTTTTTTTTTTATTATGATTGTCAAACAATGTTGAACATTTACAATTATTAATATGTTTTAGGATATTTTTGTGTCTTAAGTGTATATAAATATATTTGAAGGTATTTATAAATATGTGTTTTGACTTTCTTTCTTCTATAAATTATGATTGTTAACAACTTAAGAAATATTCTCGGTTAATTTTATAAGCAAATTATTATTTAAGGGGACACAATATGATTAAATTGACAGAAATTGGTCAAAATTTCAAATAAAACTTTTTAGCCTGAATTATTTTTTATGTAATTTTCTATGATCTCACAAAATTTAAAAGCTCTTTTAAAAAAATTCAGAGTTAGAATAACTTTTGTGTGGGTTCGTTTCCATTCATATTCCAATGACAAATAAAATCTCTTTAAATGGATTTATTTGAGAAAGGAAAAAAAAATAACTCATTTATCTTCATTTAAAATGCTAAAGGGTTTTCTCTATTGTACCTAATGCTTTAAATTTTTTTTACCTATTTCTAATGGTACAGGTAACAAAAGTTGGTATACATTTTTGATTCAAAGCAATAATTATTTTTTATGAAATAGTTGAACTTAGAATTTATAAATTTTTGAAGAATTTTTCAATAAACATTCAGAAAAAAAAATATTTTACGAATTTCAATCGTTAGAAAAAAAAATATGCCACCTTTTGATATACCTAATTTAAAATGCTTGTAAATCAAATTTCTTCTGTGTTCGTCAATTAGTGTAGAAGCAGTGGTATCTTAAAATCACTTCATAAATTTTAAAATTGTTCCTTAAAAAATTAAACTATTAGCTTTTTATGGTATATTTTGAGCATAAAACCTGTTTTATGTAATCCATATACATTGGTTACAAGCAAAAAAAAAAACTAAAAAACCATTATATCAGAGATTTTTGTATAAATCCTTCCATGCTCCCTTAAAATTTTTATTTTAAACGATTGTTGCAAAAATCACCCTACAAGCTGTAATTTGTGATGAAAGCTCATTTGGATCTGAAATTTTTCTGTGTGCTTATCATTTTCTAATAATTTTTTTCTCTTTTAATATCAAACATTAATTGTTTTATTCGTAACTTTTTCAAAGAAAAATAAATCTAGTTTCTCATGCAAAAACTTACATGAAACAATAATTACATAATTTAGTGAAAATCATTAAAGGCATAATTTGTCAAAAAGTTATTAAAAATTTCTCTAATGTAAGTATTTTCAGTGGAATTTTTTTTTAATTTTAAGCAGTTTTGAGGAAATTTTACATTTTTTAAAATACAATTTGAAAGATAAAGTGAAAAATAGAACTGATTCACTAAAATGAAGAAAATAATGATATATCTGTGAATAAGACTATTTTTGTGAAACATTTGGATTTTTTATTTTTTATGTGTATTTTAAGGAAAGCATTTTCAAATTAAAAAAAAATGCTGTAAATAGGAATATTATGATTTATGTTCATGCATACACTATTTATAAGAAATTTATTGCTCTGTGTATCTGAATGACTTACGAAATGATTTTTACATATTAAAAATTTAGCTATTCATGAATTTTTGGTAAATTTAAAATTTCAATCAAGTTTTTATAATTAAACTAGCAATTAGTGATCAAAATAACGTAAATTCCTACTTATCTCAAGCCTTGCTTATTAGGCCTAATGTTATTATCTGTTTCTACCATGATTAATTTCAAATCTTACATTAATCTAATGTGTACATTATTTGTAATTCTTAAAAATGAATTATGATATTGTTTTTATTTCAATAAATATGTACGAAATGGAATTTACATAACTTAGAATTTCTGTCCTATTTTTAAAAGTAGTTTAAAGGTAATTCATTGATTTTTTGAGGTTCTTGTCTTTTTAAAAATATTTTTCGAGTTGTTTCGTTAAAAACGTCATAAAATTATATCCACGTTCATGATATCAAGCTAATTTGTAGATAGAATGCTTAAATTGCATTTAAGATTATAAGAAACTTTTCATTGAATGAAATTGGAATATTTTTTCTCTTATTAAACATGTTTATTCTTGTCTGTTTAAATCCATTTTTTAAAATTTTAATTAAAATTTTTCGAATTCATACTCAAGTGTTTCAAATCATATTCACAGTCTTCTAAAAAATAATTTTATCCTTTGAAAAGCGGTTTTAATATTTTGAAAATTAATTTCATCGTCCTAAAATGATATTTTACATTATTTAAAGTCAGATTCATCTGCCATTTTAAATCGAACATTTGATACACAGGATGCATTTTCTATGTTTATTTCCTAAGAAATAAATTTTTTCCTTCATTTTAAGTTGTAATTTTAAAAAAAAAAATTTAGTGCTCTTAAAACTATGTCGAATTTTATTTAAATTGTTTGAAATAATCAAGGACTTGTGTGTTTTTCATATAGCTGTGTTTTTAGTAGCACCACTAAAGTCCAGGTAAATATAGAATCTTTTTTGAATTTATCGATGCTATTAAACTTTTGTTGGAATTATATTTTTACAGAATTTCCTACAGCTAATTTTGCCACCGTTTTATCTTTGCTCCAAATTAAATCTTTACTGGCAAATCCAATCAAATTGAATGACTGTGTATAATTCAAGTTACTGCCTATTTGATCTTTTAAAGAAAAACTTATTTGATATTATATTAACGGACCGATAGCCCAGTGTAATTTAAAATTTAGCCCCCAAATTTAAAAATCCTCGATTTTTTTTATAACTGCATCCGTAACTGAAGGAAATCAATTTGTAAAAGAAAATGTACTTACGTCTTATATTGTCTACTAATTTCACTAAACGCAAAGATGTTACCAATTCTAAAAAGGTTGCCAGATGTTTTTGTCGTTATTATTACAGCTTTTAAAGTCCCTATTATTGTCCATTTTGGTACCAATCTAGGTGTTAGGTATCAAATTGGTGCATTTTGATCTCAGTTTTCAAACTACGTGTGGTCTTCCAAATTTACTCCAGTTGGTCTAAATAACTCCATAAATACCATTATCAGTACTTACGTATCATATAGTCAACCCCAATTCCGCCACGACAAGAAATGTCGCCATGCTGTCATCGTTATTATTACTATGTTCGAATGTGCGATGGAACGGTTTCCTTTATTGGCTGTATTTCACGGCGTTTGGCAACGTATTTTTATCTGACGAAACTGATCGATGGTATAATACGTAAATACAAGAAAAACATCATTTTATAAAGTGATGAGTACATGAAAGGAAATAGAGATGACATTCAGAAGCTGAAAAACCATTTATGTAAAGAGCCTAAATTATATTATCAGTTGCCACACACGTAATTAAAATACGAAAGGTATACACGATCTCACAATAAGTTTACTCATCTACAAGTTTCATTATACTGCGAGGTTACGATATCTTCAGAAACCAGTGTTATAAAAAAATAGGAGTGAACTCTCGAACTCAGACGAGGGTTCATGTGTTTTTTTTAACATCCTCTCCCGCGCGCCACCAAGAATTCTTCAATGAAAACTTTTACTGCAGTGTTATGATTCATATATCACACCATTCGCTCTAAGGTGTAGATTTGATTTATATTTACATACAAATTTCCACTTCCTAAGATTTATAAATAGAGCCAGTCACGCTTGGTGTGGTTCACAAATGAAAAGGCACACAGGCATTAATTCATTTACACACTCCCATCATATCGTAATTAAATTGCTTTTCTTTGCCGTATTTTCATTTCTTAATTAATTCCAGAACCCCGAAAAATCGGGGCTCGCCGTAGTTTTCATTTCCTCTTTTAATTCCGCACTCCGCCTATGGATCCAAACATCAAAGGGAGTCGTTTTGGGAGGAATCGTTGAGCGAGTCCGGGAGGGAAAGTTTCGTCTCTCCTCCCTCTTTCTCATTCTTTTATGAATTGTAAACGTATTTATTGTTCCGATTTTGGGAAGGGAAAAGTTCGTGTTCTTTGGAGAAAAGATTGGGTTTGGGAAGAGTAGAAAGTGAGCATATATGCGAATACAATGGGGAATTGGCAAAGGGGATTATTGTGTATGGAAAACAAACTTTCAATATTTTTCCCTTTTTTTCCCCTTTTTTCCACTTTGTGATTTCATAAAGCAGAGTAAACAGGAATATATAGAAGAATATAATTTTGCTTGTATTATGTTTTCTTAAAGTAATTGACTACGTTCAGAACCAGGGGTTCAAATCAGGGGTCGGCAAGCCTTTTTAGCTGTGGCGTGCAAAACCAATCTACCAATATGATTCAGCGTGCTACACAGCAGGATATTTTTCAAACA
The DNA here is from genome assembly GCA_019973955.1 of Trichonephila inaurata madagascariensis. Lineage (NCBI taxonomy): Eukaryota > Metazoa > Arthropoda > Arachnida > Araneae > Nephilidae > Trichonephila > Trichonephila inaurata. The sequence goes on from BMAV01006439.1 coordinate 155,143, forward strand.
ATTCGATTCTCGTGACAATGTATGCGTAGTTAAAGAATAGAGGTTAATAACATAGTTTTACAGTTTTATTATATATTAATTGTGCATCATTTAAACAAACAGCATAAAATATAACTATTTCTTTAAAAAAAAAAACCTAAAATTAAAAACATATGTTATGTATTTTTAAACATATTTATTAAAATAATAAAACGACAACATGAAATGCAAGTAGCTCCTTTCATTACAGTTGAATAAAAAGGTAAAATAAAGTTTTAATACGAACCTAATGCTTGCACCGCTACTCTTTCATAACCAAAACCAGGAGTATAGTTGGTGACTCAATTTGAAAAAAAAATTTGAGCATATTCAGTTGATAAAAATTTTTTTGTTGACTCGGAAGTATTTATCATATAAGGAAAGACTTTTTTCTTAGATATATGTGAAGCTAAAAGCGAAAAGTAGAGTATATAGAAAATTTTCTCTCTTCAAACAATACAATCTCCTCAGCAGTGACATTCAACAATTTACAAACATCTAAGTTTTTCTTTAGAGTGACCCTTCAGATTATTTTGTACTTCCATAAATGACCATAATTGGGACGATTTGAGTCAAATAAAGTCCGTTACAAGTTAATCAACTTCCATTCACTCAAAAATTAACAAATATTTAGAATAGTGCAGAGTGCCACTGATAATTATACCGCGTGCCATAAGTTACCAACCTCTTTGATAAATGGTTGATATATAGTGTCAGTTGCATTTGAATAAACATATAAAATTGTTTTAAAATATTAAGACAAGAAAAATTATTTTAATGCAAGTTTCTGGAAAAAATTAAAAAATGTCACACTTTTTCTTAAATACCTCTATAATAATAATACTTTACATGCATATAGTACCTGGATCGGGACTTTTATAACGGGGTAAAAATAAAAATTTTGAAGTATATAATTTAGAAGTAGATTTATTCGTATTTTAGTATATCAGAATAAAGAAATTTAAACAAAAAAAAACCCCAAAACTATTTCTATTTTAAATTGATCGTAACTCTAAAAATAATTGAATTTTTCAAAAATGTTAGTTCAACTTCGGTATAAATGTCCTAGCTGTGTATAGGCAAATAATAATTATTATAGAAGCATTTTTCATAAAAGGAGAATGTTTTGAAAATATGTCATTCTTTCTTCATTTTTTGCCAAAAAAATGATGCATTTTAATTTTTATAATTAAAAATGTGAATTTTTTCGATGAATTAATTTTAGTGATGAATTGCTACATTGCCATTTCAGTGCTATTATTTTAAAAAACAAAAGTTATTATGAGAAAATAATTTAATTAATTAAGCGTATTGAAATAGAAAAAAAATATTTCAACATTTTGTAATCAGTCACATAAAGGTGCAAAAATTTTATATTTAATCGACTATGAAAGCATTATTTAGTTTTTTATAAGAGGAAGATTTTATTTTAAAATGTGTGTGTGAATTTGATAATGGGAATGTTGAAATGTGTTTTAATCTTGAAATCAATGGATCATATTTTGTTAAAAATTGTAATCATTAAAAATATATATGTAGTCGAACCTCTGTATTACGAATTTTTCTATACAGAGAACTTTTTCCTGGAGCCTTGAACATTTCACGATTTTCGTAAAAGAACCTGTCTATAGCGTAGTGCATTTTCTATAGAAAGAACTTTCTCTTTTGTGATTCAATTCTTGTTCTCCCCTTTTTTTTAAAGTATTTCTGAAAAAATTTCAGGTTATTCTGTCTTTAACACATTTTATGATGGTCATAAATCTTGAATTGGTTTTATTAGATCGTAATTCGCCGAGAGCAATAGAGTTCTGGACGTTTCCTCCAAAAAGTGTAACCTTTAACCCTCATTGCGTAGTTCACTAGAAACATCTTCGATGTCCTCTTTCACCCTCAGTGGAGTTGTTCCGTGTCCCCGTGTTCTAATTATAAAACAATGTATGTTTAATGTTACTTCTATTCTTTAAATTATAGAATGTCCTTAAAATTAATTAATTTTAGTATGAAATTGTTTTCTTAATATTGAAAATATAGTGAATTCTTCGACATTCTTTTTTCTTGTTTTCCTTACAGTTTTTCTTTCTTTCTTTCTTTTTTGATGGGTAAGATATATAAAATAAGCATATATTAATTTAAAAAAAGGTACTAATAATTAGTTTTTTTTAATATATAGTGTTTCTGAAATTAAAATTTGTTTCACGTGGTTTATAAAGTATATTAAAAGATGAACCTCTATACAACGAATTTTCCATATAACGACCTTTTTTCCG
>BMAV01006439.1:157827-169272 GCA_019973955.1 Trichonephila inaurata madagascariensis
TAAATAAAAATTATAAAATTGAGGGTTCTAGGTTCTTAACAGAATGGGCTAAATTTCTCTGGTGTTATAATCACATGATAGCTACAGTCCCATATTTCCAGCCGATCAATTTATAAATTCATGCGACGTCATAGTCACTTGATAAATCCAATCATGTGTTTCCAGCCAATCAGTTCTTGAGCTTCGTTGTTACCAACTTTTCTTTTTGCGGAAACTTTGTTTTAAAAAGTGGATATTTGTCAACCATGGCATACACAAGTAAGAAAATACATTTGATTTAAATGTAAAAGTATATTATGAGAATATATTTAATCTTAAAAACTTTTTGATGAATTTTTTTTAATACTTGAACTCTTTTACACATTCATAAAGTGTTTAGTGGTACGCAGTAGCTAAGTAATCAAGGTCACAGACTTGTGGCCGGCGTGTCATGAGTTCGAGCCTAGTACCACTGAAGAACCACCGTGTAGGAGAATCATGCATGATAAATCTATCGAAGCTCAAAGTCCTCCCGTTAGTTCGTGGAAGTTAGGAGAGGGGGGTGACAGCTCAGGTGTCGTTCTCATCACGTGATCATGGTTCAAAACTGCAAGGTCCACGTCACCAAAAGCCCTCGAGTAGTTGAACAGTGTGACGTTATTATTCACACTCATTTCACACATTTATAAAATTTGAAATTTCATTTAAATTTAACAAGCAAATTAACAAATACTATTTTAATATCAGTTTTGAATTCAATGGAAAACACGTGATTGTCTTTAACATGTGTCCACATCATGAATTTATCCCATTGAAGCGGTGGTGTCTACAGAAGCCAGTAACAACCCCCGGACACTTTTGTCTAATGGTCATGTTACTTGGCTTCAGGTGTGGTATCTCCACCGTTGGGGATATCCTCTCTCCCCCATCCACGCGACCTATGTCTGAGGGAATGAAAGATGAACCACTAAACTCTGCCATAATAAAATCAGTTTATTATGATCTTAATTTATATACAACAACACTAGACTAGGAGGCTTATGATCAGGAGTGAAACGACGCAAACCGTAATACTGATAAATAGCGCAATTAGCCGCTGAATCTATCTTTATAGATTATTTCCTAACTTAATAATACCCACTCAATTCTTAAAACTTAAAAACATACAAGCTTACAGCTATTTCCTTGGAGAACAGCTACGGTCCTTAAATCATCAATTTTATCCTTCCATCCGACTTGCTTTTGCTAAGGTTCTTCTGGTCTCGGACCCACTTTTGCTTATCTGCACTGGCACTATTAGACCGACTCACAGAACTCCTAGCATGCACTAACTCCCTTTCCTAGAACTTTAACTCATTTCACTTAGCTTACTTAGTGCCCTTCGCGAATACTAACGTTCCAAAAAAACGATTCATAATCTGCATAACCACGCTCTTTTCTTGGGTTGGTTGGAAAGAATTGCCATTCTGGGCCCAAAGAAATCCCTAGAGGATTAATAGAATTAATTCCAATAAAGCCCCGTCACACAGTTCCATAGGTCGTGGATTCTGACAAAGCCCTGTCACAAGGTTTTTGTTTCATTGATTTTTATTGAGTACTTGCCTATATACACATATCAATGGAAATATAAAATAATCTAATAAACTCAATTTTGTTGAATATATGATTTTTTATGTGCAACATCTTTTAATGCGAAAAAAATATTCCATACCCCTCTGTTTCGCGTCAACTGATTTGCACTGCATAATTCTACTTGTGTTTTTGTTAGAACACTACCGGTTTTCTGTTCACATGCGAAAAGTTTTAACAGAAATTGAATTCCATCCTCTATTTTCCAATGAGTGCCTGAGAAGTCCTTTAAAGTGGCAAAACGCTTCGATGTCAAAGGTAAAAGTGAGCTCAATTAATCACAGACAGAATGTCAAATGCGTCCCCTTTTCCAATAAACGTCCGCAAAGGAACTCCATCAATCTATAGCCATCCAATTTCTGGACAACATTATGCAGATCTCGCGCTTTATCTGCTGCCGCACAAACGTGATATTTTCAAATGATTTTGAATTAGTTCTCGAAATGACAGATTATTTGAGGAGTTGAGGTAATATTAGTTTTATTAAGTGTAAAAGAAGGAGATATATTTGTAACGGAATTTCTCAAAGGGATCTGAGGGTTTTTATATCGGTTGCAGTACGAGATAAAAGATGTTTTTTGTGACGCTTAACTGAAAAAAAAAAAATTCACTTTAGAAGGTCTTTTCTTAGGCTTGCTCACGAACACATTAGGCACATTGAGATTTGGTATTTACGAATTATACAATCGACCCATTTCGCGCACGCCTAAAATGCAAAAACATTTGGCAAAAAATTGCGCCAAACCCTGTCCTCGTTTTTATTACTGCGTTTGAATGTGTACGGGAACGTTTTCTACTATTGGCTGTGTATCGTGGCATTTGGCGACTTCATTTCATTCGACGAATATTTGACGATGGTATAATACGAAAGTGCCTGAGACTTTACATTTACAAGTTAATAATATTTGAATTATATTACGAAGCTGATATATATATTTATATAGCGTAGCTATACATAAATTTTCTACAAATTTCTTTTTTAGAGCTGGACACACGGATGTGATAAATAGTTTTAGACTGGTATATAAAAATTTTCCACACATTATGTACTGCATTTAAAATATTTTAGTTTAATAACTTTACATTAGGTACCAAAATCTCATTCAGACTCCATAAACAGACTCTACAAACACTATCTCTTCTTTGGGTACTTAACGTATTTTACAATGAACCAATTTCGTCAAATCATGCCATGTCGCCAAATTTCGTGACATGCAATCAGTAGTGAGAGCCATTCCCGTGCACGTTCGAACACAGTAATAACAAAAATAACAGCATTTGGCGACTTCTTTTGAATTCACGATGTCTTTGTGTGACGAAATGGGTCGATGATATAATACATACAGGACTATTATTTCTAATTATTCGTTTGCGCAAGAAATATTTTAGATTAGCTATCTTTAGTATAGTTACTTATTGTTTATATATATGCTTTAGAGATACTATTTAGCTAGTAATATAACTATACAATTCAAATATTTAGTTGTAAAAATGTGACTATAAGTGATAGGTGACATCAGAATAAGCTTTCTGGCCGTAATGTAATTTTATTTGTTATCTTATTGGTGCGACTTTATGTTATGAGTAAATTGAAATTAAACCAATATATATATATATATATATATATAAATTAAAAGGGTAAAAATAAATTAAAATTAAACGTAAATAAATTAAAATTAAAAAAGTAAATAAATAAATTAAAATTAAAAACTAAATAAATAAATTTTCGATAAAAATAAAAAAAAAATATTTAAAAATAAGGAATCAAAATAAAAAAAAATACAGCAATTATAATCATAATATATGAATAATTATAAATAAGAATCAAAATAATAACAAATTAAATAAGATAGATAAAAAATGAAAACAATTCTAAACATTATTGTATTACATTATTTATTATTGTACTTTAATCATTACAATGACTAATGTAATGATTAAAGTACAATAATAAAAGTTATGGATCGAAAAAGCATAATAGATAAAATTGAAATTAGCTAAAATAGTCAGCTTTCTACCTCTGTGTTTCTCTGGATTGAACTTAATATCAAGATTAGTTTTTTTGTTATCAGGATAAATTTATTTTGCATAATAAAATGAACACAACATTTGACATGAAAAAGGAAAAAAACTATGAATTTTCCCATGATTGGTATGCTACTATTCTTCAATCAAAAGACCTTTTAGGCTGTATTTATAGCAATTTAATATCTTATGTTTTCTAAGCAGTGTGATAAATATTGGGTACTTTTAATAATTTGGTTCCCACTAGTAATTATAAACCCAACACAATATTGTTAGTATTTATTGATTGAACATGATATAAAAACACAGCTTTTAAACAATAATTGAATTTATATATTTTAAACCTAAAACCTATTTTCTTGGAATGTAATGTTTCAAACTATATTTTATTTTATTTTATTATTTTTTTTTTGTTATGTGAATTTTTTATAAATATCTAATTGATATTAGATATTTATAGATAGATTATAGATATATAGATTTATAGATATTCTAATAGTTCTGATTTAATTCGCTTTGTAAAAGTAGTCCAAATTTTACTTGTTTCTTTTCAGCTGGAATTTTTGGAGCAAAATACAAATTGCTTTAGTTTTGAAAGTAATTTGCTTACTAAATGATAAAATTATTGTTGAAATTTTGTTCTATGTATAAAGTTCATGCTTTATTTTAAATGCTTCTTTTTGACTGTGGTAGAGTTATATACAACGATAATATGATATATAATACGTTATTTATACAATGAGATAAGTGTTTTTAAGAAAAGTACAATATAGGCACATGTATACAATATTATATCGTATTATATCATTAACAAAAGTTCAGTATTTTATCATTTGGTGTAATTTTCGTTGTCTTTGTGAGAGTTCTGAAATTAAAAAGAAAGTGGAGAAGCTTGAATTTAAAAAAAAATAATAAAAATAAAATTTTCATTGAATACCCAGTTAAAAAATAAACTGATAGATTTAAGAATCTGAGTATTTTTACCACTTAAATGGGAATAAGAAATAATAAGCTTATGAGAAACCTATATTAATTCTAATATAATGACTTATTGTTTTATAATTTTATTTTTAAAAAAATTTACTCTAGAGGATATCAGCAATCCTTAGATTCACGAATTATAATTTGTAATTAGATTTTTTGTAGAACTCCGTGTGTTTTTCTTTTTAATTATTTAAAATTTTTATTTCAGCTAAACTTTTCTTAGCAAATTACAAATTCAATTAAATTGTTATTCGAGGTATTTATATTCAATATTTCAATTACATATTCAAACATACTTAAATAATCGAAATTTTTTAATTAAAACTTTACTATTATGCAACGTTAAGAGTTATAGAGAAACATGGAGAAACAAATTTCATTACTTGGAATCCGCGCATGTTTATAAAAGCTTTATAAAAAAAAAAAGAGTTATAATATTTTTTTTAAGAAAATTACCTTGAGTGTCTTTTAGCAATGTCTAACTCCCTGTTGTTTTCACATACTTTTGATCGAGACACACATTCTTAACATTGTTAAGGATATTTTTTGCAAAATAAGAAGAAAAAATCATATTTTGGCAGTTATAACTTAATTTAATTATGCATTTGCTTAGCATCCTTTTCTCAGAAAAATACTTACAAAAAAAATATAGAAATTCATTACAATAGAACTAGGCTTAATTTTTTTTCTGCTTCCTGTTTTAGTAGTTTTTTTAACTTTGTGGCGTATATATTCCTCTCATATAATTCATCCGTGAAATATCTTGCTATGGTAAATATTTGTCTCCAGATTAAGTATTTCCGCACAAAATGTACTAAAAGAATTTTTCGGCGTTATACATGAATTTTTTTTCGTGGGCACAAACATGTTCCTCAATTTCAGTCAGAAAAACTTTTAAGTCCCCCTTTTTTGGGATGAAAGAAAGTCTGCAGAAACTATTTTCTGGTGGAAAATCCTAAAAATTCTTCCAAAACTTTTATTTCTCTCTAAAAGCCATGAAAAGAAAAGAGAAAATGAAAAGTAAAATAAAATATATATATATATGTATAAAGTCCCATCTTTATTTCTTGTCATTCTTTATGTAATAAAAAAAAAATTCTAAAAAAAGTCGAGAGAAATTTTAAACCGTTCACGTCTATTTAGCTTCTTTCCTACCTGGCATTTCTTGAATGGTTTCGACCGTCGTTGCCAGGCAACCGTTATTAGCGGAAATGAGCCGTTGCCATAGTAACGCCAAAACTACGCCATACACCCTAGCGTCAAGTTACATTATGTTATGGATGTATGATTCTGCGACCATAAATTGAATTGTACTTTATTGAATACTTTCCTAGACATTAAGGACATTTTCCCTTTTCTGTATACACATCCTATGAATCTCTGGTTCCATTTTTTTCCATTCGCTTCTATTTAACATCGATTTCGAGTTTCATTCGTCATCGATTCTATTCCCACAACTGTTTATCGATGTCGCTTTCGTGTCAAACGATATCTTTAATCATTATTGCGGAGCGGTTTTGTAAGCGTAACCGATTATTTTATTTGCTTTTTTTTATTATTTCGAATGGCAATTCTCCTATGATCATCTGCATGTTAATAAAAAGAGGAGAGATCGAAGTTAATTTTCTAGATCGCTTAGCAGACTGAATAATTTTTTTCCATTCGTCATTTATTCGAAATAAATAAGAACAAAATTTTTTTTTTATGTCTTTCTTTTATGATTCATATTTCGATCTGTGCAAGGCCATTATGTAAAGTGAAATGATTAATTAGAATGCTTCTTTTCTTTGCAATATAAATTTCAAAGCTCATGAAAACTTTTTTTTTTGTTTCGAAAATATTTTTGGATTTTTAGTATCGTTTCAACTATTGATATTTAAAGTTTTTTACATTAGTTTTAGAATAAGTTTTAAATTAATTGGAATTTTGTGGCAACAATGTTTTAAAATAATCGTTTTGTTTGTTTTCTGTTTTATCGATGTTGTAATGAAATCAAAAATTCTAATTTAAAAACCTTTAGAATGCTTCCCATAGGTAGTATAATTTTTTTTCATTTTAATTTAGCGAACAATAAAGATGAGAATATTGAAAAAAGTTTTAATATATTACAGTACATTATGCTATTATTTTAATTTGTGTTAATTATAATTGTTGGAAATATGTTTAATATATTTTTGAAACTAATTTAGAAAAATAAAAACATTTCATTATATAATTTTTTACTCATTGTTAAAAAATTCTAAATTAATTTTAGATATATATTGTTAAATTTATATATTTAGAAATTATATCTTTTATTTATTGTGTGTATAAATATTTTTTCAAGTTTTAATTTATCATATTTGAATGAACTTCATTATTTTTTTTAAAAAAAATAAAAACAAAGAAAATTTTTAAAAATTATACATAAAATTATTACGCTATTTCGTACCATATTGGATATAAATAAATTATATTAATAAATAAATTATATACTATGTGTTTCTATATTAAAATTGTATCTACAATATTTATGTACAACATATTTATTTTGTAAATCTTAATAGTGTGATATTATCGGTCTTTATTTGCAGAAAGTCAGAACTGAGGGGTAGTATACAAATTTTTTTTTTTTATATTTACATTAATAACATCAATTAAATGTTATCATAGGACTGTTATAGAGAAACAGCATGCCAAATTTTTTTTTACAAATTATTAATTCCGAATAATTTTTGGAGCCATATAGTTCAAGAGTTCTGAAAAGAATGAATGAAAAATGTTTTAACTTAGTTTTTCTTTATAATTTCTTAAGGAATGGTCTCAGTATTAAATGTAAAAAAAAGTAGGTAAATAATAATAAATAATAAGATGAAACAAGATATAACCAGTATATATTATTAAATGTATTGTAATAGTCAAAAACAAAAGTTTAAAAAATTCCGTTATTTTAACATTCAGTAGCAAAGTATTGATAGGAATATTTTTGAGTAAAAAGAAATGTTTTTATAGATATATAATAACCCGTGTTAATTACTAATCTTATCTATTCTAATTTAGTTTTTAATAAATGATATTTTTATTATTTACCTTGTTTCTTATATGTGTTTATTTAAAAAATATCCATTATATGATTCATAGGGTTTGAAATTGACATTTCTTCATATTTTAAAATGTATCAATCATTTTAAAGCCTTTAATTATAGTAAAATACCTTTACAGAAATACATTATTACATACATTTTTAGAAAACATTTACATTTACACTTAACATTTTTTTTCTCCACGTTCTCCAAATCTTTCACCTATCAAAAACTTTCGGTCATGGGTTTCTGAGAGACTAAACCTCCACCATTCTACAACGACTGCGATTGACGAGGGGGAAGCTTAAAATAGCAGGGAATTACTTGCCCGTAAGGGTCACAAAAGCCCAGTTCAACCTAACCAAGTTACTGTCATTTTTGATGCCGTAAATGCAGCTGTATATTTATTTCGGACCTTGTATACGCTCAAATTGCCTACAAATTCAATTCTATTTTATAACTGTGTTTTGTTTTATTTGTGAAGTAAATAAAGTTTGGTTATTTGTTTTCTTTCCCGGTTTTGCAAATTTAGAGACAGCTTAATATGTACATATATATATAGTCGTATTCTCTACAAATAGGAGATAAACATCCAATAATCACATTCGAAAAATACATAGACAGTAGGAAAATCCCTCAATGAAGGACACATGAGCAACCGAGATTAAAAATTATAAATTATAAAATGGATGCTGCAGTATTATAAACATTGCTGACTTAGGACAGCTAATATGTAAAACATGTTCAACCCTACTTTTATATATATAAAATAATATATATAAAAGTAGGGTTGAACATGTTTTTTGGTCAGCCAACCTTCCCCCTTTATGTAAATAATACTGAGCAAAAACCTATTGAAAGTAATGGATAGGCATATCTAAATTCATTACAAGATAGTGGTAACTTACCTAAAAATTGCACTTAAAAATGCAGAGCCCGCACTAAATCTGAGTACAATAAATAAGTTGTTGCCAGATTCTGGATCCTAATGCAGATTCAAAGCATGTGAACGGCTGAAAAGTAGCACTTAACAAAAGTATATATATATATATATATATATATATTATTTGAATTTATTGTACTGTGTAGAATTACCAAAAGCAACAACAAATAAAATTTAAAATTACTAACCATGAGTCTTACTATCTTTCCAAGCATTCACTAATTTCCATTAATAAATTTATGTTTGAAATGAGTTGAAAGTAAATATTGGTGATATTTCTTTTCCATCAAATATCTTACACTGAAAAATCGAAAATAGGTAACAAGGGAAGAAAATAAAAAGAATATCTTCATGTCCCTTTTCTAGTTTTATAGTCCCTACGTATGTTCGCTGTAAAGAACTATTTATTTATTTATTGCATAAAATTTCCACCTCAATAGCTTTCCCTTTTTCTGCAGGAAGTTAATAATGACAGAATTTTTGTTTTAAGTCTGGCGCCAGACTGAGTTTCCTGGTCTCAAAATCTTCTCTTCGCATATAAAAGTCTGAAAACATCAAATAAGCAGCTTCTTTATGGCACTCTTGATATTTATCGAATGCTTTACGCTGCCGTGACAAAATCTTTATTGTTCACATTTATAAGCACTTGTTTGTGTGTTCGGGGTCTCAAAAAATAATTTTAAATTAAAACCTTAAATGTACATGTAAAACTTTCTGCTATTGAAGATTTAGATAAAATAATTTTACTAGTATTTTTAGCTTATTATTTCTGGGTGATTTTATTTCAAAATATTTTAGTGCTTAAACTTCCAATATTTGTCTAAATGGAATAACAGTGCGAGTAAAAAAGTATCAGATAAGTAATATTAATTAAAAAAAAAGGATCAGAAATATAAATTTAAATAGTAATTTATTTAAAATGCTTGAATAAATTTTAAAAACTGGGATATATTACAGATAAATAGTTATCTAGATTTACTTTTAATTTCAGTGAAAAAATTAATTTTTTATTATATTTTTTCATATATTGGAGCATTTATTTTATGATTATATAAGTATTTTTCTCTGCAGTATATAGATTTGAAAGGATTTTTTTTTAATTTAAAAACATTCATTACATATTTATATGTGAAATTTCATTCGGTGTGGTAATTTTGGAATTAAGTATAAGATAATTTGTAGAGAGATATATAATATTTATTTTTTTCCTTTTTTTTAAAATTACTCTATTTTTTGTGTTAAATTCCCAAAATTTATATACGGATTAAATTGTGTGAAATCTCTTCCAATAAATCTTTAAAAATATATTCATTCTATACAAATATTCATAATTATTTATAATTATGGTGACCATTTATAAGGAATCATTAATTTTTTTAATGTACATTTTAAAAGAGAACATATTTAACTATTTTGAAAATAGTTTTAAAATCTATCAAGTATAAATCCTGTTTATCTTATTTTGCATCAATTCACACTTTTATTTCTTTCTTTCTTTTCTTTCTTTTTTCTTTCTTTCTTTTTTTTTTTTTTTTTTGTATTTTCTTATAGAAGTTTGCTCTACATTTTCCGAGTGATAAGTTTAGATCTTATCATGAATACATTTTAAAGGATAAGAATGACTTTTATTTGAAAAAAAAAACAACTTAAGTATATATAAATGAATACGTTTTTTCTTTTCTTTCCCCATCTCAACTGTTATATAAACATTACTACATTTCTATAACCACATTTATAAATACATTTTCTATTCTAAACATGTAAAATCTATTCGAAAAATTAGCTGATTAATTCTCTTTCAACGTCGTATTTCGAAGCATCGCAATTTCGAGTAACGAGGACAGCAACTGAGCTAGCGCCCCGCTCTCCAAACTTCACACCACACCAATCCGAAAATCAGGACTTGAACCAAAATCTCTTCCTAAATAACGTACGCCCTTCATGAGCACTTGACCACGACTACGCAGCTACCACAGTGAATTCATACAAAACCACATTATGAAGAAATAAACAACTAGTAATTTCGTGATAAAATAAAGCTCAATTACAGCAAGTTTTTATTTTAAGCAAATAAATCTTTACTTATGTATTTCAGAAAAAAGTGTTACTTTTTTCAGAAAAATGTCGCCATGTTTTATGAATAGTAAATGGCAGAACCACTCCCGGAAAATCACTATTTTTGCCATTGCAAACGTGAAACAACCTTGACAGAAAGTCTGATGTATTTGAGAATTTCCTTCTAGAGTTTTTTTTATGTATTTGCTACTCATATATATTCACAAGCAAAATAATACTTTATATCATGCAATTAAAGAGATTTGACTTCCTGTTTAATGACGAATGCTACATAATAAGAATAAAAATAAAAGACACATGATTATAAAAAAATAACGGGTTTAGAGATGCTTTGTTCTCAGAAAAATCTCTATATAGGAGAAAAGCGGCTCGCTCACTCATCAAGACATCCCAGAACTTTAGTGACCGTAGTAGCCTAATGGTCAAGGTAATGGAATCGTGGCCGGCGTGTCATGAGTTCGAGCCTAGTACTTTTGAAGACCTGCCATGCAGAGGGGGCTGATTCAAGTTTGTAAGGACCTCGCCTCCAGACCTAGAAACGGGGGAGAAAGGGAAGGAAAGACTAGACATGTTCAAAATCACTTATTTGAATTGCAACACAAACCACGACACAAGTTCGATCAATCAAAACTAAGAGATGCATCCAATTTAAGCAATATGAAGACAATTAACGAGATACACGAGATATGAGAATACTTTAATTACTTGTAACACTTACTTCAATTCAAGTACTCTGCCTTCCTAGCT
>BMAV01006439.1:174272-198113 GCA_019973955.1 Trichonephila inaurata madagascariensis
AAAAGTACCTTTTCCAATAACAAATTCTAAATGCATGTACATGAGGTGGAATTTACGTAAAAAGCATTTCAGATATCAATTACAGATATTCGAAATTGTTCGTCCTATTTTGATTATAAATTAAGTCGTATTTTCATTGTTTTAAAAGAAATAATTAAAACAGATGCTGGGAAAGAAGTAATGATGAATATATTAGTTTTTAGGTAAAGTATATGTAATATCTTTGCGATGAAAATTAACCGAAAGAATTTACAAATTATTTAACTAATGAACAAAAGAAATTTATTTTTACGAAGAGCGATGAATACGAATTAGATTTTGAATTATTCATTATTTTCTAATCCCCCCAAATGCCTTTTTTTGTTTATAATTATCTGTAAAATATTTTCGAATTACAGCAAATTATTACCGTCTAGTTTCTAATTTTAAATTGATTTATTATTTCTCAACGTAAAGTGCATATGAATTTGTTCTTAAGGCATTGATAAATTACTTACAAACATTTCTTATACGTAATAGCTGTGAAAACAAAAAAAGTTTTTGATTAAATTAAAAAAGAAAATAATAAAATGAATTGCAAAAAGATTTCAAAAATAAAATATTTTGCATGTTTTCTAATATAAGTTATAAGACTAACAAATGATAAAAACGAAAAGTTTTTATTGATAAATTAATTGCAATGCATATTCAAATTAAACTTTTGTTTCATAACATGTATTTTTAAAAGAAATTAATGTTTTTTTTTAAGTAACATGTGTATTATTTTTCAATTTAAAAGAACAAAAATATTAACACAAAAGCAATTATGAAGGCTTTTCATCTTAAAAGTGAAATGAATAGTAGTAAGTAGAATATAAATAAAATGTCATAAATGATATTTTATTTGGAGATATTTTGTTTTAATAAGCATTATAAAACATATAAAACATTAAGCATAAAACAAATTTTTCTCCGTATATCTAGTTATATATCTTTGAATTGGTATTTTAAGTTTTATATATTTGTCTAACATCTATCGTTAAATTAAATCAATATTTTTAAACGTGAAATATATTAATGAATTGTTTAAGAAGAGTTCACATAAATTTTTTAACAAAATTAGTAATACTTAAGTAGTTGTGAAAACAACATGTCTTAAGTAAAAGTAATATAAAATAATTGGTAAGTAAATTAATTCGTGTTTTTATGCTGGAATATTTTTTGTATGTTTTAATAAGTTATAAAAAGAGCATTTTTTCCATAAAACACATAATTCGTCCCTACAAAACTAAACGGAATCCATGTGGAATCAATATGCATTAAATGTATAAAATAATGTTTTTAAATATAGTCTGTAATTTAAATACATGTATATTAACTTTTATTTTTTTTAAAAAAAAAAGCTCGCCGTAATATTAAAGTTTTCTTTCGTTATTATTACTATTTTTAAATATTTCGTTTAAGCAAATGATTTTCTTTACCCACGTGTTGATGGATTAATATTATTCCTAAAATATTTTTTCTTGTATGTGTCATCAATCTGGCATGAATCTAATTGTCACTTTTTCACGAGATTGAGTGGCAACTTTCTACGCATAAAAAATTCTTATTCGACGCTCGATAATATGTTTTTTAAAGTTGTTTATATAATGAGATCGTCGTATAACAAGAGACATTTCATGCGAGATCGCTTATTGCAATATTTTACCGCTATTTATCGGAGATGATGTACGTACTACATGTTTTTATTTAAACATTGATTAGCTTCTAATTTGTTATGTGTTAGTCCTTCTTATGATAATAATGCCTATATCTCAGCTTTTTAATTTTTGAATCAATTTCATTTTAGGGATTGACTAATAATAGTTCTAGGGGGTACAAATAGCTCTATTTGCTATCGTTTTAATTAGTTTATATTCTTAAAGTATAATTAGTATAATTAATTTTTGATATATTCCAACATATTACGTTACAAAATTGGAACATTCTGTAAAATTATGCGATTCTTATAGATGGAATGTACAGGCCTTCGTAGAGAGAGAGGGTACTTTTAAATATATTTTATTGAATTTTAATAATATAAGATGTGGTTCTCTTTGTTGTTTACATGAACTATATCGCAGAATTGTCTTCGCATAATGTTAAAAAAAATTAAAAATCGGAAAATATATTGAACATGAATGCAGTATTCTGAATTTACCATTTTTTACGAAGAATAATGTATTTTAAAACATTGCACATTGTGTAAGTGTGATTCGATCTATTTGCTTCTAATGTAAAATGAGTTCAATAATTCATTTTTTGCACAGCTAATGCAAGAATTATTTTGTATTTCAAGGTGGAAATTTTCATTGTTTAGATTGTTTTTTAATGATAAGAATACTGTACAGTGAATAGATACATACGTTATAACATCACGAATGTATAAGGGAATTGGAACAATTTTTTCTTTGAAAATGTTCCATAATTTTGAATCCGGGTTGTGGAAATTAGAATGTTTGAAGGATAGTTCAGTATATTTCTATTCGCAAACTCAATGATATTTGAGACCATTCATATGGAATAATAGGAGGCTCTGCATGTTCAAATTCAATTGTACCTCGAATTTTTAAAGTAGGTGACTACCTTGGGAGCACCCTTTTTGAAATATGTAAATTTTCAACTAAATAAGCAATTTTTTATTTTAAATGGGGCATAGAACTAGGAATTCTAGTACAATTTCCACAAAATTAAAAATTGTTTTGGATATATTGGGAATTTTGAGTGAAACTTTAGTGAAAAAAAGCAGTTATGGTAAGGCTTGTATTGAAAATTCTAATTAATATATTTGAATAATATTTATTCATCTCATAAATAACTTTATTATATGTGCTTAGAACTATAAGATTTGTAATACTTTTGATAGGTTTTGAAATATGTCATTTTTTATGCAAGAACTAAGTTTTTTTTTTCAAGAAACTAATGTTGTTTTCTCACAGAAAGTGCAATAAAATACATAAATATATATACAGAGATTACATAATAGTCTAGACTGTGGATAAAACTAAATAAAACATTTTCTGAAAATTTCAATTCAATATCTTAAAAAGAAAACCTGTAATGAACTTCACCGTGAAGCAAAAAAAATTGAAAAACAGTTTCTCAGAAAATCCATTTAAAAATATTAATACAGTATAAAAATTTTTCTACACATTGTATATTTTTTAACGCACCATATTTATAGGTCAATATATCTTTAGTTTCATGTTTAACTAATTCGGACTTTTTTTTAACCTTTTTTCTGTTTTCTGGAGACTAACTACTGTCGTCTTCAGTGAAATTTTTATGAAAAATTGCAGTTACACAAATTTCTAATAGATGTATTCAAATAATGTTTATACAGTGCGTGAATAACATCTTTATATCAGTTAGAAATTAAAAGATTTGTAATACTTTTGAAAGTTTTTTAAATATGCCAAATTTTATGCAAAACACGATTCTTTAAAAAGTTAATGATTTTTTTTCCTAAAAAAGCTATAAAGTACATAAATATATACACAGAGATTAGATTTGGACCCATAACAGAGATAGAACTGAAAAAAACATGTTTTAAAAATTTCAATTCAATATCTTAACAATATTTTGCGTAATGATTTATTTCCGGTTTTGTTAACTCTCCATTTCCAGTTTTCTAATTATTCTGTACCTTTGCTTCTAAATATCGTAGAAACACAAATAAAGAGTGTTTTTGGAATCTTACATGGAATATAAAATAAAAGCATAAGAGAATTTTCGAAAATTTTCACCAAAACGGCGAATTATGGGTAGTCACATACCTTAAAAGTATTAATCTGGGAAGCTATAAGCTGATCCGACAATGACTTTTGAAACTTATAACACGTTGCACGTGTGGGTATATTTAGCTGTGGATATTCTTCTAAAGCGAGCATATTTTCTCGTGAATTTCGAGAGAGCTTACTATACAATACTTAAAATTTAATATTAAATACATACTTTTAAGTGATCTGCGCTGTAGTAAAGAACTGCCAAAAAAAACGTAAAAAAAAAAAAGGCTTCCCGCATGCAACCTGTTAAATCTATCCGCCTGAAAATACTGCACTTTAAAAAGAGTTGTACAATGATTAATTTCTTAAAAAATCACAAAATACGCTGACTACTACTAATAATAATAAAGTAGACATAGAAATATAAAGGCTATACAAGATGATAAAAAATATTATTAATTTTACAAAACCAGCCTTTTTTGGGACCAGAATGCAAATAAGATATCGGATAAATTCCACTGATCTAGTATATTGAGATTGAATATTAACTAAACTAAAAATAGTACCAAAACTAAAATAAAAATCATATAGCTCCACTAGCTGATTGATAAATTGTTAATATAGCACTCTAAAGTAGTACAACGACTATTGGCGACGCGTCTTTTAAATTTAAATTGCTGTCAACCGTCAAGGATGCCATTTTATAGCTGGCACTACAACTTCAAAATTTCCACACTACGCCAGAGTGAAGACCTAGAACCTCGACACTTTTAAAGTGCACTAATGCATTTACGCAGCAGGTATGATTCAAATCAAGACGTTTATTGTTTTTAATAAACAACATGAAAATTGGTAGTAAATACAATCTTTTATCAGTATAGTTCTTTTAAAAAAATAAACTCCCATGATTTTTAAATTTCTTTCCCACATGTTTTTATAAACCCCTTCCTTATAGGTAATTTTGATAATGCAAGACAAATAATTAAGATAAACATGTTATATTCCAATATTTCTATAAGTAAAAGAAACAGAGAAAGTTAGTAGAATGCTCTCACGCCCAATTTCTCTTAAATAATCCTCTATTTAAAGCTGAAATACATAAATTTTTACAGAAGACAAACGATGAATCTATCACTCAGTAATTTAAATTATCTGACTACGTTCCCAATCATGATTTTGCAAAAGAGTATACATGAATATTTTGTTGCATATTTAATGTCATTTGAATAATATATACAAATGAAATATTTCTAAAAATATTATTACAAAAAATATTCAAATGCAATATTTTGCTAAAAAAATAATGTAAAAAATGTCACATTTTCAAAACATTTTGATGCCCATATTGTAATAATATTCTGCCTATAAGTGTGTCGCAGTGAAATGATTAAATTAGGGATTTCATCAAATCCCTAAGTGAGATGATTAATTCACGCAAGATGTTAAAATAAGAACTCTGTAAGGTGATTTCCCTAAGGAAAGTAAGAGATTTGATCAAATCCCTATATCCTGCTTCAGTGAAATGATGAAATAATATAGTCAAGAGTTTAAAAGAGTGGAGCATTAAAAGTAGAGTAATTAATATAACAATAATCATTGAATTACAAATTGTTTATTCGAAATTAATTAATAAAATAATTAGATAAGAAAGCTGGTATTTTTTTTTTAAAAAAAAAGGATATTTGTAGTAGAATTTCAAACATTTTTTTTTTAAAAAATATACATTAATGCAGTACTTCAGAAATATCCTGCTTTATTTGTAACACTTTTTTTACAGTTATTATTTCCCTTTTTAAAATAGCTTTTTTTATTATCAAAAAACTTTTTTTTTATGTATAAAGAGGGCGTGGTCGAATTCCCTAATTTGTTTGTTTACATTTTTCAATTGAAGTTTTATCCAGTTTCTAATTTTCAGGCATACAAAAGTGATATCTCAATCGAAAGATAATAATGCAAAGAATATAACTAAATAAAACTAAAAAATGATATTCAGGTCATTTTGTTTTGGTGCTTCACGTCAGAAGCCCGGCGTTGCCTGGCACGGACGAGGAGAGGGGGAGGTAAAAGGGAGTGGTAACAAGCGAAAACAGAGCTCTACAAATGCTGACTTGTTCATTTCTTCATTTCATTAAAAGAGTTCAGGGATTCGATCAAAGCACTTACTTACATCAAGGAAATGACCTCAAAGAGACATTATTTTAACACTTTCAGTGAACTGAGCATAGGGATTTGATGAAAGCCTTAATTTCATCACACACACATTTTCCTGGGGCATATATATCTCTAAGAATTCACTCCGGAGCCTTAACTGGTATTTTCAAAAAATTCATATTATTTTCAAAGTTACGATCAATTGAAATAATAACTGTTGCTTTTTTTTTTGTTAAAATTGATCTACTCTTTGATATATTAAAATATGAATAAATCCATTTCTAAATTATATACTTCAAAAATTCTTGTTCCGGCACTGTAGAGAAGTGTTAGCTGTATATAGGCAAAATATTATTATTGTAGAAGCATTTCCCATAAAAGGAGAATGTTTTGAATGTGTGTCACTATTTGTCATTTTTGGCCAAAAAATTGCACGTAAAGGGATTTTTTCTTTAATAACATTTTTTTAAAACACAATTTTATATGTACATTCTTATTCAAGTGACACTGAATATCAAAAATATATGCTTTTTGAACACATCGTGGTTCAGATCGTATTCTTTAAAATCCTCTCAGAGTATCTCAACTCTCTTCTGGTATGCTTTTTTATACACACGATTGACTTCACTTATTCCAAAGCAAAAGCAATTGATTTTGTAACTAATACATTACTGCAGTGTTTCTCAAACTGTGGGGCGCGCCTTCCCTAGGGGGCGTGATAACCCTACAAGGGGGGCGCAAGTATATCGAAAAGTCGAAAACAAAAAATTATTTAAAAATATTAAGAACAAATTTAATAATTACCAGTGGCCCTATGGGCATTCCATAAAATTATATATGAAATTTAATACTTATCTTGATAATTTGTATGGTTTATAATTAAAACCGCAATGCAGCTTTAGAGTCAAAGTACATTATTATTGTTTTCAATACATTATTGCATAAGGGAGGGAGGGTGGTGGGATGAAAATTATAACTACAAATTGGGTCGCGAATACTGAAAGTTTGAGAAACACTCCATTACTGTATACTGCAATATCAAATGTACTATCAAAAATACAAAGCATGATGGACAGTGGTCAAATCTTTACACTGACCTTCCATTTAATATTAGATAAAAGAAATACGAAATCAAAAGAAAGAGAGAAAGAGATCCATTTTCCTCCGAAGAAAAAAAAAATAAATAAAAAAAATCTTAGAAAAACTAAACCACCCTTCTACAAATCCCCCTATGAACGAACCGTACTGCTTCTCAACTAAACCCAACTTCATTTGGAAATCCCAGCGGGGGGCGGAGAGGGCGAGGCGAGAGAAGTCCGAAGGAGGGAGCCAATGAGAAATCGCCACGTGACATCTATCGAAATGAAGTGCGACAGACCACGTGATGCACCGCAGTGGCCCATTAAGTGCACTTTCTCCCTCTTAAGTTTCGTCTGCTGGATCGGAATTAAGACCCCCCTGTTCCAAATGGGTCACATACTTGTAAGATGGATACTCCCCAAAGTGCGAGTCTCTATATATACATCTCTCCCTATATATATATATATATATATATATATATGAAGGATTTTGCGAAAGCCGTATTGGATTGATTTTGAGATAGACCTACTTTTCCACTGCAAGAGAATTAAGTTGAGTCAGTTCAGTAATTTTATTCCTTTCTCTCTTGCCAGAGAAATCTGCTGGGGAAGCCCAAGCTCTTCGCTCAAATTGGATTCACGTGTATAACTAAAACGATGATACTGGTTGTTAGCAAGTAAACAAATTATACCCGTTAAGGCTGGAGAGAGCGGAGGGCACTCTTCGTATTTAGCGCGATAATTGGATTAAAGTCATCGGCTTGAGTGAGGGCGATTTGCATTCGGAGGTTCCCTTTTCTGTTAGTGGGATTGCAGCTTCTGGAAACGTAAATATGTGCCTTTTCTGTGTCAAGTGGGTTCGAATAAGAGTCGAATGATACGGTTTGGCAACTAATTTGCATTTCTTTTGTTAGGGTTGAAGTTGCCCTGTGATTAACGTACGTGGTTCTTGTAATTTTACTTAAATGTTTCTGTGTCTCTCTGTGTGCTTCAAGGTAGAGGAAGTTAATACCTTAAAATTATATTTAAGTAAAACGATGAGGAAAATAGTTTGGAAGAGATTGAATAAGTGGTTAGTGCATTACTATTTTAAAATATGGGTATTTAATGGTAGTTTGAATTTCAAAATTGACTGATTAATTAACTTTAATTCGATTCAGGATGTATTACCACTATTTAGTAATCAAAATCAACATATAAATTTGGAATTTCAAAATAATTTAAATTTAAACTAATCTGAATAATTACCAGCTTGGATACATATTCACATCTTGAATATACAAACCGAAAAAAATTAAGTTTCATGCAAACATCCTTACAATATACTATAGCTATAAATTAGAGGTAGGCAATTGTTTTGCCTCGAGGATCAAATAGCAGATAAAGAGGATACCGGTATTCCATACATTTTTAAAATCATTACATTCATTAGTTAACTTTGCATCTCTCAGAAGAGGTACAACTTCCATTATAAAACCAATAAATTTCACCTTTTAATATTTATCACCTTTGAGCTATTTAACCCTTTATCTACCGACGGTACTTATTGTACCACTCACTTTAAAGTCGCATAGAATAACCATTTTTAGGAATATTTTGACGATACTTATCAGGGATATTCTTTGAAATCCACTCTTCCAAGATATATTGCAGCACGGGTTGTATGATGAGTATTTCAGCGGGGAAGGTGAATAATTTTATCAGAAATTGCGTTTTCAGCTGACGGAGTTTTCAGCGGATTGCGAAGATTCTAATTTTTGTCCCCAAAATATATAGTTAATGTCAAAATTTAAAAGTCTCATTGTTTTTGTACGTTAATGAATACCTTAGAAAAACGATTTGACTATTTATTTTATCCCTTTATCTACCGCATTATCATTTACTGCAGTTTCTTTCATTAAAATATATTTTTTTGAATCACTACATTGAAAATTAAGGGATATACGTAAACAAAATACTCAACTTTGGGAAATTTAACCCGTTACAGCTAATTAATTAATTAAAGATAATCAACTGTAAAATTAATTATGTGCACTGTTCACTTAAAATAAATAGCCAAATCGTTTTCTAAGGTCTTTATTTGCATACAAAAAAAAATAACACACATTTTGACATTAACTATTTTTTCAGAACAAAAACGATTATCTTGGTAATGCGCTGAAAACGCTATTTCTGATATAAAACTATGAGGGAACCGAAGATACCGGAGGGTTACATCTTGTAAAAATGATTGTATTCATTATTAAAAATAATAAATATAAGTTAAAATAATGGCAGTTTTATTCAATGCATTTACTGTGCTAATTTCACGGCTATAGTTGCAAGTACATTTAATTTTAGAGTTAGTTGAAGGTATCCGACTACATGCGACAAATTTTTTAAAAAAAAATGGAGATAGGGAGATTGTTTTGTGGTTTCTAGATTTATTTATTACATTTTAAGAAAAAAAGGCTGAAATTAAGAAGAGAAAAATAAATTATTTCTACTAAAATGGGAAAAAATGGATAAAAATTGACAACAAATTACGTAAAGGGGCCCATTCTGTGCAAATAGTAAAGGAGCAGATTCTCAACTTTTCAGTTTTGATGTATTGCTTTGCTATTCCTTTTTGAAATGACCTTTAGGATAAGATATATTTTAATTTTTATAAAGACTAGAGCACTTTATCTTAATTATTATATGAAATTGCTTAAAAAAAAACAGTGATTATACTCACATAAAGAACTGTAAATTATGTAATAAAACAGTGATTGATAAATCTGAAGGTTTAAACACTTCTACCGTTACACAAAACGTACACAAAAAATTCAGTAAATTATTTTAAAAACTTTTTGAGAGCAATCACCGTTTCCTCTTCTCTTTCAAGCTTTTCGAAAAAAAAACACACACACACACACATTTCGAGTAAAACGCATTTTAAAGTTTGACATCTTCTGTAAAGTTATGGTATCTGCTTTTACTAAAACACTTGTGGTTTTTGTTCTAGTGAATGGCAAATAAAAAGCTTGGTATTTTTATAAAGCTAATAAGATGACCTATAAAATAAAATCATTAAAAAAAATTTTTTTTAATTTTTTTTTTAAAAATCATGATCTTAGGGTAGTCGGATACCTTAATGAGAAAAATGCACCTTATCACACTTTTCTACATCATTTTTTTTTAAAAAAATCAGTTGGGAGATTCTTGTTGAGAATTCTCAGCACCACCTGCGCGTTAATGACAGCCAACTTGCTTCTGTATTTACTCTTGTTAATGCAAGTATAACTTTGCTGACAAATGTAGAGAACATTTTCTGACTGTTTGGTTTCCTGACCGACTTGGTAGGGTGCTTTTTGCCCATCCCAAGTGATTGATTGGGTATCAAAATATGACACTTAAAAATCTTGTGCTACAATGAGTCTTTCCTCATTAAATCATAAAACAAGTTTTTCGCTCCTCCTAAAAATATTTAAAGTATCAATCAAAAAATATACAGTAGAACCTGTTTTTGTGCGGTCATTTTTTATGCGATTTTTTTGTGCGATTTTATTTTTAGTGCGATCTTCTTTTTATGCGCTGTATAAATTTCAATGGATTGACGCCACTGTAACAGTTTCTATCTATTTACCAGTGGCGTATCGGAGAATAATAGAACCCCCTCCCCTGAAAGTCATGTTTCGCTTTTAATATTGTATAAATTGGGTAAATACGTATTTAGCGTTAGTCAGGTCTTGGGCCCCTTGAATCCTTCCCCCTCCCCCGTGATGCGGGGGTGTACGTTACGCCACTGAAAGGTAGACACGTGAAGACGCTGTGTTCATTTGTTATAAACAGTCTCCCGACAATGTACATTCAGTTGCTTTCCCTCAACACTCCAGCAGCCCGCGCTTGATTGAAGACGAAACTAAATATGACAGTGACATTATCAATAATTTGATAGATTATAAAGACGGACAAGAAGAATCGGATTCTTTCAGAGCGGATAAAAATATGCAGGGATCCAGCTTTCCAACAAATTCGAAAAGTATTTTCTTCAAATAGATACCAATTAAGAAAGGAGTATAAAATTCCAAAAAGGGCATCAATCATGTATATCTGGTTATCGCGACATTTACAAGCAACTGACCACCCGACCTTCGACCAAAAACTTATCTCTTATTTTATGTTGCCAAAAAATAAATCAATTGAAATTGTACCTTCAAGTGACGAAAGCGATTTTGAAGTTATTTATTACAGGCCTTTGGATTACGATGAGTAGCAATGAATTATGTATGTGCATTTTGAAAACTTATCCGTGTATACAATGAGAAACTATATGTTTTGAAAATGTAGTTGTAATATTTAATTATTTATTTTGTTATGTCAGTACTCTTACATACATAACTTTTTTTTTATATTTATTACATACTTAATACTAAATTATTTATTTTCTTATAGAAGTAAATAATATATATAAATTTCGTAAATAATTGGAATATTTTTTAAATGCGACTTTTTTTATGCGGTCCCTATCCACCACATAAAAAAAAATTCTGCAGTATTTTCACAAATTAGTTAATTATATGTAAGTATTTAGGAAAATGTGGAATATTTTTTTTTGTGCGTTTATTTTTATGCGGTCCCTGTCTACCGCGCAGAAACAGGTTCAACTGTACAACAAAAGCACTATTTTAACATTTTCAAATATATTTTGTAGCATTTCTTTGATAACACAGAAGCGCAATAACATATTTTAAAGGGATCTTTCGATTTTAATTACAAAATCAAGTGACTTCTTCCTCTTCCTTCGGGCCGCAGTAGCCGAGGAGTTTTGGTTGCGAACTTGCTACCAGCGTTAATTCTGTTTCGTAGTAGGTTTGATTACGAATGCCACTAAAGAATTGCTTTGTGGATAAGTTAATGTACGTAAAATTTGACGAAGCTCAAAAAGTACTCACGTTCATATGATGTTAAGGTTTGGAGAGTGGAGTGCGAGCTCAAGTGTCATCACCATCACTTGACTGAAGCTCAAAATAATGAGGTTTATCCCCAGTAGCTCTTGTGTTCTTTTAAAATACGACTTTAATAAACAAACAAGTAATATAAAAATAATTTTTTAAGTCAATTCCTACTTAGATCAACAAGGAAAAATTTTATTTTAGCTACTCTTTATTAAATAGTTATAATTAATATAAATATGTATATACATATATGACAGAATCACAATATTAAGTGGCAATTAATTTTTATTCATTATAATTTAAGTATCGTATTATCGTCCAAAACACAATCGTGCATATAAAATTTCAGTTCGACGGAATGCTTTAAAACGTGAGAAAAAAAAATTGTCCCAAGGCGCTAAAAATGAAACCAACGTGGCTGTATCTGTAATTCTTTAAATAATTAGCTTCAGTCAATTAAATTTAATTAAATTATCGTATTTTTACGTAAAACAATAGTGTATAGAAAATTTCAGCTCAAATGAGTTCTTTAAATTGTGAAAAAAAAAATCTTTTCAAGATTTGACACACAAGTCGCCAAAAGGGACACCAAAGATGATGCCAACGTGGCTGTATTGCTAATTCTTTGAATAATTAGTTTTAATCAATTAATTTTTATTAATTATAGTTAAATTATTGTATTGTCATCCAAAATAATCATGTATATTAAATTTCAGCTCAATGGAGCGCTTTAAAATGTATTTTATTAACGATTGACAATTCCTCCAAGATAAATAAATAAATATAGAGAGAGAGTGAGCTCTAATACTAGGAATTGAAAAATTAGTCTGAGAGTTTACCATTACAACTAAGAAAGCTTTGGAAAAGCTTTTGACTGTAATATGGAGATAAATGATACAGAACCATTATGAAGCTGCTCCTCACTTGATTACACTTGCCGTGAGTAAGAGCGATTGCGTTAGTGAGTGAGTGAGTGAATATTAAAGTCACACTGTTAAGCTACACGAGGGCTTTTGGTGATGGACCTCGTCATTTTGAACCATGGTCAAGTTACGAGGACGACACCTGAGCTGGCACCCCCCCTCTCCTAAATACCACACCACACCAACGGGAGGACGGTTGCGCTCTCGGCAGATTTAACGTGTATCTCTCCCCTACAAGGAGGGTCTTTAGTGGTACTGGGCTCGAACTCATGACACGCCAGTTACAAACCGATGCCTTGACCACTAGGTTACCGCGGTCACGTAAGAGTGATTGCACTTGCCTGCTAAAATCCGGGCGTTTATTTCAAACCTACTCTGCACATACATAGCCATTCGGAAGCATAGTTTTTTTTTTAAATAATAGATAAAATTATACGTATTTATAAATATGTTTTAAGGCCTGTAAACATGCATTAAGGTCTGGAAACGTGTTATAAATTGTAACTTTCTCAATACCACAATTTTTTCTCCGATAAATCCGATAAATCGTTTATAATAAGTCTATGTAAAGTGCAAAAAAAGACTTACTTCTAAATTGTGACCTATAGGTTATATTTTAATTTGATTTCACTTAACACGTAGAAACTACACGAAGTCTTACTATAGTATTGTAAAAGGGCCGGCACCGAAAGTGGAATTTCGCTCTAATAGCTTTCACGTCGCGTGAAGAATTTGATCCCCATAGCAGTCTCAGTAATTCACATGATAGATATGTAGTGGAATCAGAATCACGACCTTTTCCCCTGAAACATTCCCATTTGATTATAACATGAGTCTCCTGTCTTAATTTAATAAAGAGACGCAATATTGAAAAATGGTATTCTTCAGTAATTTGATTACTGATAGATCGCTTTTTTTAATCTCTGAAAAACGCTAGGGATATTGGCGACGGACCTCGTTGTTCGAAATCTTGGTGAAGTGACGAGAATGACACCTGAACTAGCCCTTCACTCTACAAAAACTTTCATTTCATACCAACGTAAGGACTTTGAGCCTAGACAAATTTAAGGTGCATCAGCCACTGTTCCCGGCGGTTTTTTGCTAGTGCCAGAACTAGAACACACATATCAAGAGAAAGAATACAGGTTACGAGTTTAAGACCATGATCACTAGGCTATCACTGCCTCGAACCCTGGTTGATAAGGTTAATTTAAGTCACACTTTGAAACAATACGATAACATTGTCAACGGGACTTGTAATTTTGAATCATGTCAAGTGATGAGGTCGAAAAGTAAGCTGGTACCGTTTCCCCTAATTTCCGCACACAACCAAATGAAAAAGGATTACAAAAAATACTACATTGATTTGGCTAATAACAAAAATAATAATTAGACAACTTTTTAAATTATCAGCTATTTTTATCTAATTGCCCATATATTGATATATTAGGTAACCATTGCAGAGATTTTATTGACAGGACTGTTTAAAATGATAGTTGTAGTCCCACAAAACAGTACACTCTCACATAGAAAAAAACACTCCCATTTCGCCCTTCCTTCTTTAATTAAGGCCACTTTATTTGCACTTTTAATCTTCCATGTGAAATTTATTCCGTAATTATCTTTCGCGGACCCTTTATCTTAGTAAGTGAAATTCGTTTAAGTGGAGTTGACTGTTAAGATTTATACCACGCGTTTTAAGGGGGGTCATTTACATTTTAATTAATAAAGTGTTCCTCTTTCACCCGACCCGAAGATTTAGTAGGCTTGTTTAATATTTTTACTTTCCGGAGATGGTAACTGATATTATCTTTTAGTTGGTAAAAGGCGATTTTATTAATTATACATTTTGTGCACGTTTTTAACTGGTTGATTGATTGATTGTTTATTAACGTCACCCTAAGGCTATTGTAGAAGAATCTTGTAATTTTGAACCACGGAATTTTTTAAGTGTAATGTTTTGGAAGGATAATTAAATTTTTAAGCAAATAACATATTATATGTTAGTGGGATATAGGTGTAGCTTTTACAAGGGATACATAAAGCAAAAACATTGCGTGTTTTTGTGTTTATGCCATGGTTCGAACCGTAATTTTTTCGTTCCGGTTCATCTAGAAAAAATATATCGGTTCAGTTTCGGTTTTTGTTTCCCCAAAACAAACAGTTTTCGGTTCAGTTCCAAATGAATAATTTTTTCTGTATGTAAATTCTTATTTGTACTAAATATATAATTGTATCATAAGCAAGAAAGGTAATTCTATCAAAATTTAGAAGACTTTATTCTTTTTTTAATTGGTACACGATGTGATATTTCTTAAAGAGGATTTGGTACCCTTTGAGCAACTTTTTTATTTATTGATATTTAAAATTTTTATTTTAGCATTTTATATAATTTTTCTATTCGAGAAAATGATACGAGATGAAATTTTTCACATGTTATTCACACAATTTTAAAAATTAAAATTTTTTGAAGAAAATTTAAAAATTTTTTAAATTCTACTCCTTTTGTAAATATTAATTTTTTGACCTGAAATTTTTTTTGTAATATTCTTATGGATGTTTTAAACAACTTTAGGGATTGATTTACGATAACTTAATTCGTTTTCGAGGGAAAAAAAATAAAACGTTGATATGCATGCTAAAAATCAACGAAAAAGCCAATGTCTCTTACATTTTAATTATTTTTTTAAAATGTATTCAGTTTAGAGTAAAACGGATCACTAATTTTATTACAAGCTTTGTATATAACACACAAGAAAAATGGAAGGGATTGGTAAATAATTGTGGAAGGAGTAGCATTTTGAATGCATTAAGGTTTCAAAAAACAAACTGAGAAAAACCACTTTAAAGTTTATAATTCTGAAAAAATAATTATAATAAGCTTAAATAAACTTAAAATACCACTTTAAGATATTAGTTATACATTTTTCTTCAAAATAATTGCATTTTCATATTTTTTCAACCCATACATTTTTATAAATAATCAATTTTTAGAGAGTATTAATTGCACATGAAAATTCAAGAAAAATGTTTAAAAAAATTTTTTATTTTGTCATGACAGAAATTTTGATTTTTTTCTTCACATAATATTGAAGTATTACATTTGTATGAAAAATATATCAGGAATAAGAATTGAAATTATAAAATTATTAATATAAAATGCCTTAATTTAAAAATTTTACATGCACACATTTCACAAAGAAAAAAAATATTGTATTGTATTGCCTCGGTAATATTCTGCTTTATATATTGCACATTCTTTTTTAATGTTATTATTTCTCTTTATAAAATAGATTTTTTTCTCAAAATGTTTTTTTTAGCTTTCTTTTCTAAATTAGGGCGCAGCTGAATTGCCTAATTTGTTTTCAAATGGAGTTTTATTCAACTTCTGACTTTCCGACTTTTTATATCAATTGAAAGATAATAATGCAAAGAATAAGATTAAATAAAAATAAAAAAAAAACGATAGGTCTGTCATTTTTGGGGTATCAAGTCCTCTTAAAGAAATCATCTATATGTTTAGTTCATTCAGCTGAATTAAACCAGCCTTCTACAAGTAGTTTCATGCGAAAATGAAACAGAAAAGTACTAGTGAACATCAAAACAAAAAATCTCGAAGCATTGTGCATGTAATGATGATATAATTATATAAACTAAGCTCAGTGGTTCAACTGCCCATAAATGCAAAGGTCTACTGTGCCCATCTCAGTATACGTGAACTTGGGTGTTGAGGTGCATGAGCAGATTTTATGATCGGGTGGTCAGTCTGACGTGAAAATCCCCGGTATTTAGTTCCCAAGCACAAGTCTGGGCTCATTTATCAACCCAATAAAGGGATGAAAAGTCGATTTTGCCCAGCCCGGGATTGAAGCCCCGGACCTGTGGCATGGAAGCGCGATACGCTACCACTAAGTACCACTGGGCTTCATAGAGTTATATAGTTGACGTTAAATTAGAAAATATTGATAAGTTGTTTACATATCGAAGATATATCGAACCGAAATA
The DNA here is from genome assembly GCA_019973955.1 of Trichonephila inaurata madagascariensis. Lineage (NCBI taxonomy): Eukaryota > Metazoa > Arthropoda > Arachnida > Araneae > Nephilidae > Trichonephila > Trichonephila inaurata. The sequence goes on from BMAV01006439.1 coordinate 191,093, forward strand.
AACCGATATTTTTTTCGGCCCAATTTAGGTTTTCATTTTGACCCAAATAATAATTTTTTCTGGTTCGAAGCTCTGATTTATACCAACAGGTATTTATCACACACTTGCACACATACAGAGTTATCTGGTACTTACAGAAGAATGAATTGATTAAGTCATATTAAATTTTGGTAAAAATCTGTTTGTATAATATTGTAACAAATTCAGTTTGTGACCAATGGTCGTGGTCACGAACTCATGGCCTACTCATGTGTTTTTCTATGGAGTCGTGAACTCAATTTCTGTTGTAACGGAAGAATTGTCGAGGAGAGCTGCTGGCGCACTTTGAAGCTGCAAAGTCTCAAAGGGGAGTGGAAATTTGGGAAGTAGGGTGTCAGCTCAGGAGCTTGAGCAGGCCTCAGAATTACGAGGTCCGTCGTAAATAGCATCCATGTTGTTTCAAAATGTCAGATTGATAAATTATGAATTTAGGAATTATGTAATATCAGCTTGAATTGTTTCAATAACGTAATATCTTGTTGTTGTTGCTAATGCCACCTGTCTGACGTTGTCAGATTGAGAACCACGAAATTCATCACGGCAAAATGCTAGATGTATGCCTGTCGTGGCTTTGATTACCATACAGATGACAATGACATGTGGCTCTGTTCCACCCCAATCTTGAAAGAGAACATTCTAATGATGGTCAGGGTTCTCATGTCTCTCTTATACCTCCACCTACCTCACAAGAAGACACCTGGCTTGACGTGCCCATGCCACAAAAGCGCTATACATTTACAAACATCCATGTCTTCCTCCACGATTCAAACCCAGGCCCAACGGCACAGCAGTCAGAATGACTATACAGGATGAGTGGTAGTAAAGTAATATAAAATGGACATTAGTATATTAACTTTATAATTATTCACTCTTATTTTTAAGTCTCAGTTTAAAACTCAGCTGTAACTAAATTGTTTATAAAGTTAATTAAAATTGTAGAAAAAAAGGAAGGTGCAGTGTTGACCACTCTTTAGAATATTTGGAAAATAAGGCATTTTTAAAGTTATCTGAAAGGTATATATATATTTGTAAAATGATTCGTTAAAGGTAAAAGGAAATATGTTGATGTACGATTGCATATTGAAAATGTAAGTCGAAATTTTGCTACAACCTGAAACGTATTCCCCGCGTGGTGTTTAATAAAACTTTATTTTCCCATAGCAGCCAACATTATTTTTCCAGAAGTTAACATTAAGTTCAAAATGTTTACTCGTTGAATAATAAAACTCTCAAAATACTAACTTTCGGAACTTTTTAGAAATATTTGCATATACTCGCATGATAGACACAATCCCGATTTTCACACTAAAACACAGCTCGCGTAGTTTTAATTCCATAGTTAACTTCTCCCTGCCACACATTTTTAACGCGACACAATTAAATTCTAGACTTAATTTTAATTCCTAATCTGTGAAAAGTGAATTCCAAAACGAGGGAAATTAATTGGCCCAAGTGTTTTGAAATGATCCGAGTCACTTTTGAGTAAAAGTTTAATTATCATGTCATTCCCCCGCCCGTAACAAGATGCCATTTTAAGAAGTAAATTTAACGCTATTTGCAAGTCCACACGCTAATTGATACATCCAACCAAGTGTGTAGCAAAGTCAAATCTTGCGAATAATGTACGAAATCTGGGAAGAATTCGGGACGTATCAATGTACACTCGAATTAACATCAAAATTTCTCTGGAATTTTACTTGCATAGTAATGACGGAAAATGAACTGAACATATACATATTCAACTTCTGCCCTAAGAGAATTTAAAATGCACCTTCGCCCACGAAGACAAATGTCCAATTTCACCGAACACTTCCTCCTTTTAATGAAAACGAAAATTTAAATAAAAGAAAACTAAATTTCACTATATTCTTGCTGTCAACTGAAAGTATCACTTTCCAGTATTCAACACCGTATCCGGTAAAGGGAGGAAAAAAAAAACTCTGTACCGGAGAATTTTTAATGTTCTTTCTAAAGAGCCATTTACGCTTTTCCTGGTTAATATTCGAAAAGCGTTTTGTTGAAGAGCTTATTCTGTTGCCAGATTTTCCACTGGTAATGTTGCCCGAGTAAATAGCTGGGGGTTATTAACGCTATTAGAATCCATTTCCAGCGAAAGGTTCTTTGGTTTTTAAAAAGTTATTTACGCAGTGGTGGAGAATCAAACGCAGCTGAAAGGAGTAAAGTATAAAGAAGAAGTGAAGAAAAAAAATTAATTTTTCGTGTTTTTGAAATTTAGCTTTGATGTACTCGAACTAATTCTGATTTTAATGAATTAAACTACTTTCGAGATTTGTTAACGAGTTCCGTAAATGATATTTAATTGTTTTGGATTTAAAAATGTATTGATTGCTAAGCATACATTTGGTCTTTCATGTATTTGTTTGAAATGGAACATTTTTATTTTTATTTTGTTCTGAAACAGGGCATTAATGGGCATAGAATTGAATGAGTTCTTTTAAATTGAAGGTAAAGGTAAACTTTATTTTTCGTAATTCATGTTGTTATTTGCAATCATAATGATCAATTTCTTTCTTATTGAAATAAATATAATTGCATTACCTTTTACTGGAGTTCTGGGACTTATTACTAAATTGTAACACATTTCAAAGTACTGCATTCGAATATAATTACTAGTTATTATTTGTAATGTCTATAAAAATCAACTATATTTGTTAATTTGATATTTTCATTTTATTCAAAGTTCTGTTATATATATGAATAGGCTAAAGTTTCTGAACCATATTGTTTCTACCCGATATATATATATATATACAAACACCTATAGAACCTAAATATAACTATTCAAGATAGGAAATATTAGGAACAGTAGTACAATAACAAACTCCTGGCCTTAGGAACCAAGATTTCAGATTTAAACTAGTTTTAGGGCTAGCCAACCTTCACCTGTAATTTGTCTATAAACTGTGCCAGAGGGACAGGAAAGAATAATATTAGGAGAAATGTAAATATTACAAATAAAATCACTATACTATTAAAATATAACGATAAAATTATAGCCTACTAGTATTCACAGTTATAGATTTAAAGTCGATGCAATAAGGTAGATTGTAAGACTTACTTCGTGGGTATAGCAACTAGTTATGTTTCCCGCCAAATACAACAAAGTAATATCTGTATGGCATAAAATAATAAATTATGATAGAATAATATAAAGTATATATATATATATAAAGTATATATATATATATATATATATATATAAATATAAAATAAATCAAATAAATGATAGAGAGATTAAATATCCTACAAATCAGAGGAAGCTTAAATTCTGAAATAGAGAGAACCAGAACATGAAACCAAAATATAAATAAGTAGTCAATGAACCAGAACGGGAAACATACTATGTCTTCTAAAATTGTTACTTCATTAGATAATAATATCCCTTGTGAAAAATAAAGGTTTCCTTTAATACTCTAGCTTTTTTGTATGAATGAATAACTGTATTCTATATTTTATTAATGGTGAAATTGTCGAATCAGCCGCTTCTTCGACAAATTTAGAAACATCGCGTATTTGGCGCGTTTTTGTCAAAAACGACTTCTCCTTCACTGGAGAACAAATTCAGAAGGGTTACCAGATTTAGAGCACTTATCGATTTGGCGAGAAAACACTTGGCGCGAGAAGCGGCCGATTCGACAAATCAACCTTATTAATTTATTTAAAGAATATTTATAATATACATTTGCTTTAAAACCTTAATCGTGTCTTCTATATTTTTAGAATTAAGTCAGTTTTCAAAGTCAAAACTATGAAAAGAATTTAATATTTTTACCTTGAATCGGGCTAACAATACGTTTGCTGTTTTTGACAATAACATATTTATTAATGTTGTCTAAAGTGTCCTAAATTAATGTTTGTAACATTTTACTTAGCTTTTGTTCACTAATGGTCTTAATATAAGTACTAAAGCCATTAGTGACTGTTCTAAATTTAATGGGATTCTTATGGACATTTGGAGTAATATAAATGTGTAGGAAGTTCATTTCTTTTGCATTCTTCTATATTGAATTTATGAATTAGGTAATTATTTATGTTTTTAGTTATATGTAGACCATGACATTCGTAAGCAATATTATTTTTCAGAAAACTTTTAGCTAATCTTGTATATATATATATATTGTTTACGCCGAACATAAAACATTTAACTTGTTTCATATTAAATATATGTTCAATATTGCAGAGCGTAAATCTGTAATTTAAAAGGCTGTATCATTTATTTCTTTACTTACTCGTTTCTTTCTTTGGTCTCTTTTTATTATTTTAATTATACTATGATCATCACTATTAAAATATATCTTATCTTTTTTTTTTTTTTGAATGCATTGTAAGACATTTCTTCGAAAATACTCACGGTATTCTGTCCATATGAATATATAGTCGTGTATTACTATATACAACGATTTTTTTCCCACAATCTGTTTTTTTATATATGGTACAGTTCTAAGAAAGTTAGGCGAATATTATGAAAACTATTTGAATGAAACCATTTGAAATTAATTTATGTTTTATTAGTATCATTATTACTATTGTAATTTTTTTTTATTATGTGTGTAAATCAGTGCTTTTCAAACTTTCTATACTTGCGACTCAAGTTTCAAGCATAATTTTCATCGCGACCCCCTTCCACAAGATAATAATGTATTGCATTCAATAATAATTTATTTTTTGACGCAAAGCTGCAATATGACTTTAATTATAAACCGTTCAAATTATCAAGATAAGCATTAAATTTTGTATATAATATGCACATAGGATCATTGGTAATTATTAAACTTCTTTTTAACTTAATACTGTTAAATTAATCACGAAACATGTTGCACAGTACTGTTACATTTATAAGTGTATTATATCAGTCTAAACGTATATATTTACTTTTTATTATGTCAGAATGTATTTTGTTTCGCTTTCTTTCAGCAAATTAATAATTTTTTTTATAATCTTTTGTTTTTGACTTTTCGATATGCTCGCGCCCCCCTTATAGGGTTATCATGCCCTCCTAGGGGGCGCGCCCCACAGTTTGAGAAACACTGGTGTAAATTAAAATGAATGTTGAGATTTTTAGAGGTTTGACCGATAGATATTTATAGTTACAAATTTTCCAATTCACCCTTTAAAAGTAATTAAAAGTTTTGCAGAATTTAACTTTAAAATTAACAAAAGACATGCTCTATACACCTATTATAAGTACATTTTTTTGTAACTAGAAGAAATATTATGAAGGGGCTGAGAAGTGTCATTATGATATTTTTTTATTTTAAAAATCTACTCATGTAAATGTCCTTACGCATATATATTTTATCGTAGTCAACATCTTTTTGAAAATTTTTAATATTATTATTCTTGGTAAAATCACAGTATTTCAGAAAGTTAAACGTAGCTCAGGAAATCATTGAAATGTCATAAATTCTACATTATGATTATTGGGAAAACAAACTGAAATATTTGTATGAATTTGTATAAATATTTTCTTTATTTTAAATTTAATTCCTATTTCCCTCAAAACGTGTATTCAATTCCTTCTATAGAAACTAAGTATCATGGTAATCAATTTAAAAACAGTCCTAAAATTTTTAAAAAATTAATAATTTTTAAAATATTATTTTCTAAAATTTATAAATAGGACACCAATGCGGATAAAATTCTTATAAATATATTAGATTGTTTATATTTTTGATGAATAAAAAAATAATATTGTTTTACATAATTTTTTAAACTTTTAATACGATAATGAGCTGAATAAGGTTTTGTTATAGTTTAGGGAAGTCATCCTTTAAATAAAATGGGGAGAAATATTATCATAAAATCTAATAGCTACTGTTCCTACTGAAAAAGCTCCCCAAAGCTCTTTTCGTGATTTAATGTAATTATTTGAAGTTTGGGTAGGTACTGAAGCAGAGAGAGAGAGAGAGAGAGAGAAATAACATTTTTAAAAACATTTCAAATAAATTTAAAATTATCAGCTTAAGGATGGTAGTGGGAAATTATTTTACTTAAAATTATACAAGGATTCAATAGATCAAGAAAATTTATTTCATTTTCATAAGACCTTTTTCCTTAATAATATTACTGCAAATCTCGGATTTTTAATTTTGAGAATTCATAACTCCATGGCGATTTCAATCTTAATGATAAAATTAAAATCAGAAATTTTCATACATAGTTGTAAATAACAATAAAAGGTAAAACAATATATTTAGCATGTGAAACGAAAAAATTAATTTATTTTTTGTTCTGATTACACATGACAGACTATTTCAGTTATTTTTTCGTACTAAGATCACTATATATTGGCAACCTCAGCAAATAATATTCGTCGTATCTGTTTCTTTATGTAAACATTTTATGTGGAGAAATCATTTGACAAATAAATAAATAAATAAAAATAATCCACAAAGAAAGCCAAATGATGAAGAAACAGTTCTCGATGCGAAAATATCGACCTCAAAATTGTCGTAAAATTTTTCATAATTTAATTCGATTTAAATATTCTCTTTAATTTCCTTATTATGCACACATTATTACAATACATCCAGTATTTCGGAAAACATGGATTACAAAAAAAAATCTAAAAATAATTTACTTAAAAAAAAAGCGTTTTTAGTAGTTATCTAGCATTAGAAATAATATTTATTAAATTTGGAGTGTTTCTCAATAACATGTCGTCTTTTTCAAGTTAAATTACGTGGTATTCTTCGATGGCTCTTCATTTTGATTGGGTTCATTTTTTTTTAAAGTGGATTACTTTCGTCGAAACGCCTCTTATGATTCAAATTGACTTGAAAATGTACTTAAAGGTACTTGTTCATATAAAAGCTCAATGTTTGTCTTTTCTTATTCAGGATTTAATTAAAAACCCATTGTATTGATTTTTTGGTTTTTCTTTTAATATGTGAATGGGAAATTTTTTGAATGTATTACAATTTTTTTTATATCAATATGTCAATAAATCAATTTTTTTACA
>BMAV01006439.1:198213-215827 GCA_019973955.1 Trichonephila inaurata madagascariensis
CTTTAGTGGTACTGGGCTCGAACTCGTGACAAGGCAAGCCACGATCCAATACCTATACCACTCGGCTACCGCGGCCATTTTTCTATGTCAGGGTCAATATTTTACATGAATGTGAAAGGAAAGTGCAGATTTTTTTGAACTATTCAAAGAAAGATATTAGTGTTATTTAAATATTGTGCATGACATAAAATGTATTAAAAATAAATCCTGAAGTTAAAGCTTTAGAATTTTGAATATTTTGCTCTTAATCACACACTAAAAGTATACATATTCATGGGGTAATTTTATTGTGACTTTTAGACCCACGTTTTGCTGTAATCTTATGTATCATAAATAAGCAAATTACAATTAAACAAACTATTAGCAGCCCGAATAAATAATACTCGTGGAAAAATAATCACATGATCACAGACAATCACGGGTTTCCATCCAATTAGTTCGTAAATTCATGTGACGTCATAGTCACACAATAAATGTAATCACGTGTTTCTAGTCAATCTGTTAATGCTCTTCGCTGTTGCCAACATTTGCTCCTTGTAGGAACTTTCTTTTAAAAAAGTACATATTTGTCAATACCGTACGTAGATAAATAAAATGCTCTCTATTTAAAAGTACACATATAGCATATATATTTTTAATTCTGAAGAACTTTCTTATGAATTTAACATTTTTACCGAATTATCAAATTTGAAANATCACGGTTCCGAACGTAGTCGGATACCTTAAATTTCTTTTCTTTTAAGAATTGCTCTTTGTCTTAAAAATGCTCCAGACACTACTAAAGAGATACATAATATTCATTTAATACGATTTTTTGATAAAAGGAAGCAACATTTAAACAAGTATTTGATCTTTCAAGCTTCAGCATTATTTAATACGCTCGCATTTAAGAAACCTTGTTAATTTAATGTGTGTTAACCCCAATTATTTGCATTACAAGTGAGTGCCGTGTTTGCAATCCCTAGGGTCTAGAAACTGCTTGATAAAAATCACTAAACATACAGAAATATGCATTTGAACAAACGAAAAATGTTCAAGGCACAGTAAATAATTTGGAATATATTCAACAAATGTTACAAAACGGAAGATAGCTGATACATTTAAATACAGTAAAGATATCAAAAAGATCGTTGAATTTTTATCTTCATAACCTAAATACGAAATTATGTGCAGTGATTTGAAGCAAATTTATTCCTTTTCCTCATACAAGGAACGATTATTTCAATCATTCATTAGAGCATTTTGAGAAAAAAATAATATGAACTTCTGAAATGTAAATCCCACATAAATCATACTTTAAATTATGCATTATATTTTATTTTTACTTTCCATGTAATGATTTCTTTGAGAGCTCCATTAAGATTTATTTTCAGCTTTAATATAATATGATTTAATATTCTAGTCCCCTTTTTTACTTTAAATTAAAGATTTATTTAAGTAATTTAAAGAGTTTCAAAATCTTCTTTGAAAAAGAAATTTATTCTTTAATGTCAATAAAAATAAAGCTGAAATGTTAGGCTAAGAATTCTGAAGTTTCCAAATGCGCAGCTTTAAATGTCTAATTTTTATAATGATACTGTAAGGTTTTAAAAGGGAAATTATCTCTTTAATAATTCAATGAATAAATTTTTATTTTATATAAAAATCTCGTTTTAACTTTTAATAGCGAATAGCTTTTTTTTAAAGAAAAACTAAACGATAATGCAAGTTTTTTAAGAATACCGAAACATATATTAAGTGTAACATATAGTATATATATATATATGTTTCATTATTTAATTGAATTTAATAACAAAACAAGTAAATATTGTACTTAAATACTTTTAAGGGAGTTATTCTTCATTAATAATTTAAAATTAACAAATTCGACTAAATAAAAAATACACAAGAATGTAAAACTCGGTGTTCTTTCCATATAAATCTTAATTTGATTGGGAAAGATTTTTACTTCTATCTCATAAATGTTGGATTTGTATAAAAATAAAACATTTAAAACTGCATACGTCAAGATTATTGTTACGTCAAGTCAAAAATATTGTTATTTTAACATCATTGTGAAATAAAAAGAAAAAATGAATTTCTCATTCCAATCCCACAGTTCAAGGGAACTGAATAGTCATGATAACGAATTCGTGGCCAGCATTGTTTTTATCGAGTCCAAAGTTCGAGCTCTGATACCACTAATGAGAGAGGATCTCTCAGGGTCTAAAATTCTCCCGTTGAGGTAGTGTGGAAGTTAGAAGAATGGGATATACTAGCTTAAAGAGATAAGAGAGGTGTTGATCGTGTCATTCATGATCCAAAATTACGAGGTTCATCTCTATGTTCCCGCTGTCGGTACCTTGTACACTTCCGCTGTTGTCGCTTGTCGCGCCCCCTACAACCTATCACTTCTACGAGTTCCCTCATACTGAATCAGTCCTCCCGTCGTAGAAAGTGTTCCTTTTCATATTAAGGTATCCGACTAGGTTCGGAACAGTGATTTTAAAAAGGCGCATAAATGGACAATTTTCATAATATTTAGTGTTACTGAGATTAGAACACATGTATAAAATTGTTTTAAGGACATTTTGACAAAAAATAGTTATTTAAATACACTATTTCGGCTAAAAATTAACTTGGAATACCCTTTTTTCAAAATGTTCTTCTTTCGTGAAAAATGCTTCTATTATAATAATACTTTGCCTGTATATAGCTCAGACCTCTGTACAGAGGTTCAAGTATGAATTTTGAAAAATTCACATTATTTTCAGAGTTAAAATCATTTGAAATAATTATCGGCGTTTTTTTCTTAAAATTGCTCCCCTCTGTTGTCGTAAAATATGGATAAACCCACTCCTAAGTTATATATTTCAAATATTCTAGTTGAGCATCTGTAGAGAGGTCTGAGCTATATACAGGAAAAATATTATTATAATAGAAGCATTTTTCGCAAAAGGAGAACATTTTGAAAAAAAGTTTTATTCTAAGTTAATTTTTTGCCAAAATATTGTATTTAAAATATTTTTTGTTAAAATGTCCTTAAAACAATTTTAAACATGCATTCCAATCTAAGTGACACTAAATATCATGAAAATTATCCATTTATGTGCTTTTTTAACATCACGGTTCCGAACGTATTCGGATACCTTAAGGAAGAAAAACAGTGGTATATATAAACTGTATTCATGGTTGACGCAATTATTAATTCTTTGATTTGTAATGCATGATTTAAATTTAAACTTCTAGTTAACTAGACAAAACTACTACAGCAAATCTATTACAACATCCACGTATGTTATTCTATAAGAGGAAGTTGCCCTTCCACCGTATATTAGTTTTGAAAAGTGAAGATTAAATTATGACTACACACACACACGAGAGAGAGAGCTTACACGACGTAATATATTGAAATGTACAGGTTGATTGGTTGCTTTCCCTTATTTAAGTCGCACTTCGAAGAAATGTGAGGCCTATAAGCGGAAAGTCCAAGAGAATTTTTGAGAGGTGGAATGGCTAAGCGAATATACGGCTACTCGGTTGCCTACGCCTACATCACTGAAGGTTCAAACACCCGTGATTATAAGACAAACGTACATTCTATAATGGACTAGGTCTTGCAGATATCGCAGTCATAATCTAAATAAAATACTCGTATAATAGAAGTCCTTATTTCATCAATATTTTTTCTTCTTAATCAAAAAGTAAAAAACCAATCCGTGAAACGATTTGATTAAAGAAGAATTAAGAAACCTTCTCTGTCTTATTCTCCTAAGATTAGAATATAGGTATAAAATTGTTTTAAGGACATTTTGACAAAAAAAAATTATTCAAATACAATATTTTGGCAAAAATGAACTTAGAATTACCTTTTTTCAAAATGTTCTCCGTTTATTAAAAATGCTTCTATAATCATAATATTTTGCTTATGTAAAGTAGACTTCTCCATAGAGTCCACATTATTTTTAGAGTTACAAACAATTGAAATAATTATCGGCGTTTTTTTCTTAAAATTGCTTCCCTCTGTTGTCGTAAAACATGGATAAACCCACTTCTAAGTTATATATTTCAAATATTCTAGTTGAGCCTCTGTACAGAGGTCTGAGCTATATACAGGCAAAATATTATTATAATAGAAGCATTTTTCACAAAGGGAGAATATTTTGAAAATGTGTCATTCTATGTTCATTTTTTGTCAAAATATTGTATTTAAATAATTTTTTATTGTATAATACTATTCTTAAAACAATTTTATATACATTTTCCAATCTAAGTGATACTGAGTATCATAAATATTATCCATTCGTACGCTTTTGCAAAATCTCGGTTCCGAACGTAGTCGGATACCTTAAGGGTAAACATGCGTTCGAATCCCGCCATACAATTACACTTTGCTGTAAATGATGTTGAATGGCGTTGTAGAGCAAGAGACGATATTTGTTGAGATATGGTTCTTAATGTAGTAAAAAGATACCTCACTGACATGCACACAGTACACCTTTCATCCATCACATACAGTGCTGTGATGAGATTGGTACAATCGATGCCATATGTCAATCGTTATCTTCTACATCCACCGATTACCAATCCACATCTCTGTTGCTTGCTTTCGTCCGACACGATCTGAGATGCGATTTCTCTAAGAATTATCCGCATATTCTATAGACGACAATTTCCCTCAAGCGAACTCAGAAACATGTTGAAATGGCAGTCGAGTTCTTCGAGACACGTTGAAGCTGCTCCAGCAAAATAACTGGGTAAAAAGGAAATCTAATACTTCAAAATGGCATTCTGTTCACCAAATACATAGCGCTTGTTAATAAAACTACCTGAGCTCCTTATATTGGGTCTGGCATGAAATGCTAACCATTTATATATCCCACCACGACATACTCATAGTGAAAATTTCACTGGTTTGAGCCCTTTTTTCATGATGAATTTTTGGTGGTTTGCTGTGTATATTTGAATGAGCTCCTGTGATTTTATGGAACCTTTCACATTCTCCCAGAACGAATTCATAATTTAAAACAAAGAAAGAGCTTTGAATATTGAAAATGTAAATATTTATCAAAGATTAAAAAAAGTATAATAGTGATCCATTAGTTTAAAAAAAGCATAATATAATGTATGATGAATATTAAAAACAGATAGTACGCAAATTTAACTATAAAGTTTTACTTTCAACGATATCAGAAAAAAAAATAGAGAGAAGCTTTTGATTGAAAAATCGGAACTTCTATTTTTTTCCTTAATAATATATCTCGTGGTCTCTTTATATACTATTTTTCCAAAACGAGTTAGAAATGAGCACGTAATTCATGACTATTTATTGTGTATTTATAAGTTTTTGCTAAATTATTTAAGAAAGCATCTCTTTGCGATATAAAAAGAAAAGTTCATATTTTAAACTTTGATTTATGAATTTCGGTGCAATACAAAAATTAAATTTCTTTGCATTGATTTCATCTGTTTCATTACTTAGTTAAGGGCAGTCAGTCGGGTAAAAGCCTTTGGGAAATCGATTTTGAGTTTTTGATATTTCTAAAATCTCTAAATCAGGACCTTTCCAATGATAAAACATACTAGCCATTTTATGAATTAAAAGTATTTTAAAATGACTATTAAAAAAATCATCAGCTGGCGACCACACCCAGTTTGACAGATAAAATAGACAATATTGGTTATTTAAACTGTTGCAAAGCCTCTATCTTTTTCATTTATTAAACGCCATTAACTTTTAACTGCAAGCTTAACTGTGTTAGATTTTGGAGGGCACTTTATAGCTTAGAGTGAAAAATTCGAAATTTAATCATTAAAAAAAAGAAAATTAAAGATAAAATTTGTAGATAAACATAAATAGGTATATAGAATTTTTGAAGCTTTTTCTTTGAAAAGGTAAGATTTTTTTATAAAATTTACTGTTTTCTAAAAATTTTATTTTACCTAAACCTATTTACTGCATGCATGGATATTTACTTGTGTATTTTGAATTGAAATTTTTAAAATATGTCTATGCCCTTTAGCTAGAAAATTCATGTCGTAACAAAAAAAATTACAATTTTTATGAAATTCCTAATTATATATTTTACAAAAATTATCTTTCTTTTTTTAAAAAAAGAAACTGAACAAATTATTTTTAAAATTTTACTGAAGTATAAAGATAAAGATTTATTCAATATATAGAAAAAATCTTGAATCTTAATGCTTAATAGTTTCTGAGAAAAAGTTACAAAAGTCATATTGCCGTTATCGTTGCAAGAAGCTTGTTACATACATAAAAAGATTAATGAATTTCAGATTTAAAAACAAACAAAAAAAAACCAGTCTTGTGGCTGTTTTAGAAATCACTTGTCTAACATACAGAGAAACTTGAATTCTGATACTTTAGAAAGTTGTGAGTATATTAACATTCAAATCCACAAAATGAAAACTTTCAAAATATCGTATAATCGCATGTTCCCAATTCATTACTTTTACATATTGATACATAATTACAAGGCAGTAAAGATGTTCTATGGTTAACTTTGAATGTAAGTAATGAATCCCAAAACTGAAAATTCTTTCAAGATTGATACAGAATTTGTGGAAAATCAAGTAAGTTCTCAGACATTTTTAGCTAAAAAGCATTTGTTGTAACACAGAAAATGACAATTTTTATAAAATTGTGTGGAACAAGTTACCTGACAATATCATTTATCGCGCTTGTTTGGCGCAATTTTTATAGTACAATTCTAGGGTGGGTGATACTAAAGCTGTACCTTTTTGAAATATTCCTCAGACATTTTTAGCTAAAATGCAGATTTCGTAACACAGAAAAGGACAATTTTTATTAAATTGTGCATTTTTTTTTCTATAAATTTACTGAACGCATGAACTGGAAATTTTTACTATATATTTCATATATATTCTTGTGTGTTGTTATTATTTATGTAAAATTTTTGAAATATTTCTCAAACATATTTAGCTAAAATGCAGATTTCGTAACACAGAATATGACAATTTTTACTAAATTATGTATTCTTTTTTCTATAAATCTATATTGTATGCATGAAATTTTTACTATGTATTTCATATATATTGTCTATTTAAACAAATTTTTAAGCTTTGGTGTTCAATAGTTACTTAGTAAAAGGTATATAAATATCTCAAAATGCAATGCCTTTTTTTCGTTGCACGTAGCTCGTTACATACATAAATTTCATGTTCAAAAAAATAAAAACAAATTTCTTGTTGTTTTGAATACCATTTATCTAATATTTAAAGAAAATTTTTTTAATTCTGATGCTTTAAGAAGTTGTGTTTACAGGAGAATATATAAAATACTAATCAACCTTTTCGAAACATCGTATAATCATGTATTATCAAAGACATATTTTCATGTATTGACACATTTTCAAATGGTATTTATGATGCTTAATAGTCAAATTTGATGAAAGTAATGTATCGGGACTGAAAGTTCTTCAAAAATTGATACAGAATTTGAGTAAAATAATGCAACCGCTACTAAAATCCTCGATAGTTTAAAAGTAAAAAATGCTATATATGTATTTTCTGAGAAATCAAAGTAAAAGAAAAGACTAAAAAGTCTTAAAAGTAATAGAGAATAAGCTAATATTTAATAAAATAGGGCAAATACATGTTGTAATTCGTTATTTTTGTGATGAAGTGCCTTTTTACACTAAAAATGCAATTTTCTCAAAATGATTGTTTTCAAACCGCGTGTACCTTTTTCACAGAATCTACTCAATGCATGTTCATGCAATTTTTACTGCACATAAATAATATGTAACTATATATAATGGAGCTACTTTTTTGGAGATTTTCTCAAAATATTTTGCTGAAAAGCAGTTATCGTAAAAAAATGACAATTTTCAAAAATTTCAAAGTGATACTTTTACGATGAATTTTTTTTAAAAAAAGTAAACAATATATTTGAAAAACATTTTACCATTATTTAAATAAAACGGCCTAATTAATATACAGGCAAAATTCTGAAGTTTTTATATTTAACAGTTTCTGAGAAACAGGTTCCTAAAAAAGCTACATTTAACATTGTCGGTATAGGGAGTACCGACTAGCCTTAATTACAGTCTAGACGATCGCTTGAACTCAAAAATAATGTCATTGTATAAAATTAGTAGCTTTTACTTATTTCAAAATGTCTGCAATATTATTTTTTTTTAATTCTTCTAGCTTAAATATTTTTCATGATTATTCAAACATCTAAATTGATAAAAATTGTTCGAACTTAAGCTGTCATGATAATTATAAACTAAACAACTCAGAGAGAGAAGAAAAAGAGAACTTTTAGAAACTTTAAGAAAAAGAGTCACTTTCCCGAGTACTCTCTGCAAAAAAAGCAATTTTTGTTTAAAAACATGAAACTGATATGTCCAACTCAATTTCGATATTTACATAGCTCGTGATCTTTCTTCATTTTTACCATGACTTACTTTTAACATATTTCAAACATTTGTGAACAGTTTCGAGAATTTTTATAATGATTTGTTTCAAATAGTGCAATAAATTTAAAAACCAGCTAGTTTTAATGCATAACGCTACATTGTTAAAATATTTCATCGAGCATCAGCTTAATTATTGAGTAATGCATAGTTCGCATAAATATTCATTAAAATCATGTAGACAAAAATTAACAAATACATAAAAATAAATTAATGTAAGGGTAATTTTTACGTTTCTCCTTTTAAATGTATTTCGTTAAAAGTAAGACATTTTAATACTTAAAATTATTATATAATATTTATAATATTTTTTCTTTAACACATTAGAACCATTCGATCATAAGCCAACACTTTTTTCTTCTTTTACTCAAAGATTCTGTTAACCAGTGATAAAAGGCAGAATACATAAGAATATTCAAACAGAAAATGGCTCAAGAAGCCCTAGGGAAAAAAAAAAGCTCAAGGCTTTGCATACGGAAGAAGCATTTAAGGTATCCGTCTACGTTCGGAACCGTGATTTTAAAAAAGCGCATGAATGGATAATTTTCCTGATATTTAGTGTCACTTAGATTAGAATACATGTGCAAAATTGTTTTAAGGATATTGTGATTAAACAAAATTATTTAAGTACAATATTTTGGCAAAAAATTAACTCAGAATAACCTTTTTCAAAATGTTTCTAAAATAATATTTTGTGTGTGTGTGTGTGTGCTTTTGTAAAGTAAAGACCTCTCCAGAGTCTGAACTATTTTTTTGAAAAATTAACATTCTTTTCAGAATTACTAAGAATTGAAATAAATTTTTTTTCTTAAAATTTCTCCCCTCTGTTGTCATAAAACATGGATAAACCCATTTCTAAGTTACATATTTGAAACATTCTAGTTGAGCCTCTGTACGGAGGTCTGAGCTATATACAGGCAAAATATTATTATAATAGAAGCATTTTTCACAAAAGGAGAATATTTTGAAAATGGGTCATTCTATGTTCATTTTTTGTCAAAAAATTGCATTTAAATAATTTTTTATTGTAATACTATTCTTAAAACAATTTTATGTACGTTTTCTTATCTAATGACACTAAATATCATAAACATTATCCATTTATACGCTTTTGCAAAATCACGGTTTCGAACGTAGTCGGATACCTTAACGGCATGTTTGACTTCAGCATTGCTTCCAAAGCATCTTCAGGTGATATTCTTCTTCAATGCCGGAAACAGATGAAATTCATGTGGTGTGAGATCAGGATTGAATCGCGGATGGTGTAGGCGCTCCCAGCCAACAGCTGCAAAATGGTTTTGCGTTGCCGTCGGCGAGTGTGGTCTTGCATTGTCAGCCAACAACAGAACACCAGATTCGAGAAGCCCATGCCACTTGTTACGAATCCTCTCTTTCAATTTCGACAGGGTGTCACAGTAACGCGTACCATTGATGGTTCCAACCTCCAAAAAGGCCTCGCAAAAGTAAACACTGCTTCCGTATGCAAAGTTCAGAGTTTTTCCTGGAAGGCTTTTTGAATCTCATCAAGCGGTGTGACAAATGTCTCAATGTACTTAGTACTCATGCGGAAAAATACAGTTATGTCTTATATTTAATGTCTCATTCTATGTTTTGACTTTCATACAAAACTCTGACCACAGTCAATATGGGGAAACTTACTTTCCGACCCACCCTCGTATTACTGCTGTCACAGGTAATGAAAAAATGCCGGAAAATGATGAAGACGTTAACGTTGAGGACACCGTACAAACTCCAAAAGTATCCCATAGTGAGGGTGTAAACTTGATGGTTCTTTTCGAGGATTGATGATCAATGTGGTGTTCAAATGGTAAAAAATAATAACTGCAACATTCAGTCCCATTTCTTTATTTTCATCATACCAAGGGACACATCACAAAATAAGTATATTCAGAAGATTCAGTTGGATTGAAAACACGACATCTCTCGTTCTTTTTCGACCATGTTTTCCCGTATTTGACTTTCTCTCTCCCTTCTAGTTTAATATACTCTCCTCCGGTCAAGTCCAGTCTGCTCTCGTCCAGTATGATCTCGTTCATTATAGTCTCGCATATATACTTGCCTCTCCACCAAATCCTCCCATATATGTTCGACTCGTTGCCAGACCTCTCATACATGCTTAACCTGTTGCCAGATCTCCAGGTCGGTCACACATCTGTTGCCAGGTGCAAGTACTAGATTCTTAAAGAGGTATTAAAGGTTTTCGAAATCACTCTTCAGTATTTTGAACAACTAAGTCGACAATGGACTTACTGTTCCTTCGTCGTCTTCGTGATGGAGTAGCAAAAGGCAGAGAGCAGTACGGAAGATAAAAGGATATTACGCTTTCTTTACAAAAAATAGCCAGTTTCCGCAAAGTCGGTTACTTAATTTTTATTAGAAGCAGTTTTATGCCATCATAAAGTATTTTTCTGAGGTGTCCCTGATCAGATAAATTACGAAATACTGTGTACTCATTAACTTCCACTTTTATGTAGTAAATGCTCTATGCCTTCATAAAGTACGTACCTTTTCATTGGGGTATTTAGGCAGTTTATTTTATGTTGTATTTTCAATGAAACAATACACACAAGTACAGTAAAATATTTTCTAAGAAAGCACTCGTACTTAGTTTTTTTTAATTCCATTCTCAATAACCCGAATATTTTCACAAACTCAGCCACCCTTCGCTCGATATTAGGTCAAGTTTTGGGCCGAATCATTGGCCTATTTTATCCTCTATCTTATTTTTGACTTAAATTGTCTTGTTATATTTCTATTTATTGCTTTGCCTTATTAGATGTATGGCAATTTAGAATATGATTATTCTGTTTAAATATATAATTAAAATAAACGATGGATATATAAATAAAATATCCTACAAATCAGACTCACAATAAGTTTAAATTCTGAAATCACACACACACACACACAATAACCAAGAACTAAAATACATATATATAAAATTCTAGAATAAGATGAAAGCGCATTCATTCGAAAATCTTTTCAAATACACCTGCCAATTTACGAACTTCTAATTAGTTTCCTTTTCGGAAAATTAAAACCCTACTGTATCTATAATTTTCTCACCCACTGAGAATGTGCGTCATAGAAGTAAGGCCTTGAAATATTTCTTAGATTTCGCTGTAAACATTTTTTTTCAACCAATCAAAGATTCTAGTTATATTTCCTAAATAAAATACCATAAAAGGTCATGCAAAAGCTGGAATGCAAAGCATTCTTTTTTAGTTTATCTATTGGAGCCATCTACAAATTTAACTCCCTATACAGTTGATTTTAAATTTTTTTGGTGGAACTGAAAGTAAATCATAATCTAAATGTTTTTTTACATAGCGTCAGAAGTAAAAAGTAAAGGTATGATGATTTTCAAGTTAGTTACAAAACTGTTAAGATAAAATACAATTGGTTCGAAAGAAATACGCCGCAACGGATACAAAATAAGCCATAGATTTGGAAAGATTTTATAAACGATTTATAAGAATCAGGACAAATGTGAGCAGGATAATTGTTGAAAGAGAGCTCGATATATAACTATGCATTGTACCTATTTAAACGTACATGTTTCCTAAAATCCTATTTGTTATTATTACTCACCTGAAGTGGATTTGTTTCCCATTTTTTAAAATATGCTCCTGCAACAAAATGGATCGAAAACGGAAGCAAAATATTTTGTAGTTATTTTTAAAATTCTTATTTAACCCTTTATGTACCGACGGTACTTATAAGTACCACTCACTTTGAAATTACATAGAACAACCTTTTTTACTAATACTTTGACGATACTTAGCAGAAATATTATTTGAAATCCATTCTTTCAAGATATATGGCAGCATGGGTTCTATGATGAGTATTTTAGAGAGGAAAGCAAATAGTGTTACATCAGAAGTTGCGTTTTCAGCTGACTTTTTGATCGGATTGCGAAGATTGTCATTTTTGTTCCGAAAATATAGTTAATATCAAAAGGTAAATGTCTTATTTTTTTAACATGTTAAGGAAGACCTTAGAAAATGGTTTGACTATTTATTTTAAGTATAAATAGTGTATACAATAAATTTTACAGTTGAATAACTTTGTGGTACTTATAAGTACCGACAGCGCACTGGGTGTTGGAGCAAGAACTTGGTTTTTTTTCATCCGTGTAGCTTATTATTGATTTTTGTTCTTTTGAAGCGTCATCACTATACTGCAATAGAGTTATGCCTTTTTTAGCGTTTCTTTTTGCTTAACTGAATTTTTTTTGCCACAAAATTAAATAAAATATGTATTCTTATTTAGAAAATTATATAACATCATTTTAATTTCTTTATGTGTAACAGAGATTTAACAGTAGTTGGAGATGTTCAAGGTGCTAATATTATTTTTATTATTTCCTTTTCTTAGAGAGTCTGTAAAAAATAGAAGCTCAGTCTTCAAGAGGCTTTGGATTTGTTACAGAACCTACCATCTGAAATCAGTGATGTACTAACAAATGATTTTTCTGATGAAGAAGTCCCAGCAAATTATCTGCTAGAATTTTCGTTAGATTCTTAATATGACGTTCAAGGGGCTGAAATCAAAGTGTAGTAGTTCATGTTAAGAAAATACTGCATTTCTTACCCCAGGATGCAGCGTTTTAAAAACATTCAATTGAAACTTCACTCAAAATGCACAACGTGTAATGAATTTCTGTGTATTAATGAAAAAAACTGTTTCTTTGAATATCATGAAATTAAAGTTATGTGTAAAAAAAGTAAATACATTTTAAACATTTAATAATCTTTAAAAATAAATATTTGTGCTGTGTATAATATTAGTATTCTCTGTGGGTATTTAGCATTTTTAAGAGTTAAAACTGGGTGAAGAAGTCATTCGTTCTTTTCGTATTATCAGAATATTTGAGACCTTTGTGTGCTGACGGTACTTTAAAGTACCAATTTAATTAATTAGCTCTAACGAATTAAATTTCCAAAAATTAAGTATTTCATTTATGTATATCCCTTAATTTTCAATGCAGTGATCCAAAAAAAAATTTTGCTTGGAAAATTTGCAGTAAATCATAATGCGGTACATAAAGGGTTAAACCCCCTCCTTAAGTGACTAAAATTGTTTTTACAACGCATGTAACAATTTTTGGTACTTAACTATAATACCGTATTTATATATAATGTCATGAATTCAAAAACCATTGCCAAATGCTGCAATATACAGCCGATATAATGGAAATTCTTCTTACGTACGTACAAGTACAATAATAAAAACGATGACAGCATTTGGCGTCGTTTTTTGAATTAGCGCCGTCTTGTCACTTGGTGAAATTAGTTGATATTATAATAATACGTTAAATACCCAACTTTTTTTATATACTTTATATAGGAATAAGCGGACACTTACTCTGAAATGATACTGAAAACAATTATTAATTAATTACAATTATTAATTAATTACAATTATTAATTAATTAATGTGGAAAGAAATGAACTTTTTGACAGAAATAAATAATAATAATTCTAGAAATTATTTCTCTTTTCCATTATAAAATTACTCAAAAGACGGATGATAGTTTTGAAAAATTACATTCAGTTATACACAAGAAGTCTATATTCAGTTATATATACAATAAGTTGATATTCAGTTATATACAATAAGTCGATATTCAGTTATATACATTAAGTCGATATTCAGTTATATACAATAAGTCGATATTCAAAGTCGGTAACACAAATATTTGCAGAATCAATAAAAAGTATTTAAACATAACATTTTAATATAAATTTCAAAAAAATGGGAAAACATTTCCTAGAAAGAAAGCAATAAATGTAGGCTTTGTCTTTTAATTAAAATGAAGCAGAACCTTTTTAGCAGTGAATCCACTTTAAACATTGATGATCCCATTATGCAACTAAACACGAATTTTGTATTAAAAATAAAGTTTTATTGAGTGTTTGACGTTGAAGATAAAACTAAAATTGGTAAATTCAGGGTAAGGTGAGTGAGTGAATATTAACGTCGCACTGTTCAATTATACGAGGGCTTTTGGTGACGGACCACATAATTCTGAACCATGGTCAAGTGACGGGGACAACACCCGCGCGAGCTGGCACCCCTCTCTCCTAACTACCACACCACACCAACGGGAGGACGTTTCAGCTCTCGACAGATTTAATGTGCATCGCTGCCCTACACGATGGGTCTTTAGTGGTACTGGGCTCAAACTCGTGACAAGGCCAGCCACGATCCGATACGTTGACCACTCGGCTACCACGGCCACCTCTTTTGTGTCACAGTTATATATTAATTTAAGTTAGGTTTCACAAAGACAACACATACCATTAATAAAATTATGCATTAAGAACATAAACAGTTTTTCACAGTATCACATTCTTTTCTTATTTAGCCTCTACTGAAATTTAGTGGCTGCTAGGGGCAATCAGTTACAGTAATTATAACTAGATCGGTGTTACAGTTTAATAATACTATAATATTTTGCATTATTAATTCTTAACCTGTAGAGATAAAATAAGCAAATGAAAGGAATGATCTAGATTCAATGCTATTGTTATTAATGTAGTCAAAATAAAAAAAAATGTCTACTCCATATTAAAAAAAACCGTAACACATAAACAAACAATTAAATGCTGATGTTTTTAACACAATTTGATAAATTAAGGACTATCACTGAAGTTTTTGTATCATAACAGTAAATAAATATTTTTTTTTTTAAAAAAAAAGAATTTTGTCAGTTTTTCATTTATTTTAGTATTGTGTAACGGATTCTATTCGGGTTTTCTACTTCGAGAAGTAGAAAGTTTCCACTTTTTCACTTGGGGAAAATATTCTTTAACTGTGATATTAGTTTAAAAACCGCTTTCCGTAGAGATGATATGATTTATACAAATGCTTCTATTTCAGTTCCAGTCGTTGAGTAAGCGGGGTAATGGTTAAGCGTAGATAGTAAGCTGATTTCTCCTAGAGTTAGTAAACAGCGACTGGTGGTCGCTCATCTTAAGATTAATAGTAGAAAGGGAATCCAACGGAAGAGTGGATGGCATCAACCTAACAGCTGAACGAACTATCAGGCTGCGAGCCGGATCATATAAAGAGATAAGTACTTTCCATAATTTAGTTATCTAAATTCGGGTTAAGATTTCTTATTGCTCCCAAAGTTCAGTTATAAAATTGCATTTCGTAAAGTGTTAAAAATTTAATAAAATTAGTTATTCTAAGATCATGTCTGCTTCTCTCTCTCTTCCTTGAACCCTCCCACGCCCGCGACCTCCGGGTCGTGACAACTGTGGTTATTTTTTAGAAGACTAATAAAGTACAAATACATATTTATACACAAAAATCTGATATACCTTTAAGGTATCCTTTAAGTTCGAAACCGTGATTTTTTGCAAAAGCGTATAAATGAATAATATTTATGATATTTAGTGTCACTTATATAGATTAGAAAATATGTATAAAATTGTTTTAAGAATATTATTACAATAAAATATTATTTAAGTACAATATTTTGACAAAAAATGAATACAGAATGACCCATTTTCAAAATATTCTCCTTCTGTGAAAAATGCTTCTATTATATAATAATATTTCGCCTGTATATAGCACAGACCTATGTACAGAGGCTCAACTAGAGTTTTTGAAAAATATAACTTAGAAGTGGATTTATCCATGTTTTACGACAACAGAGGGGAGAAATTTTAAGAAAAAAAAATGCCTATAATTATTTCAATAGGTTGTAGCGCTAAAAATAATATGAATTTTTCAAAAATCATAGTTGGGCCTCTATACAGAGGTCTGAGCTAGATACAGGCAAAATATTATTATAATAGAAGCATTTTTCACAAAAGGAGAACATTTTGAAAAAAAATTATTCTAAGTTAATTTTTTGTCAAAATGTCCTTAAAACAATTTTATACATGTATTCTAATCTAAGTGACACTAAATATCTTGAAAATTATCCATTTGTACTCTTTTTTAAAATCACGGTTCCGAACGTAGATCGGATACCTTAAGGAAGAATTCTAATTCATATTTATAATATGGTCGATATCACTTTGCTAATGTTTTACAAATGTAATACAGTCGAACCTCTATATAATGAACCTCTATATTGCGAATTTTTCTATATAGCGAACTTTTTCCTGGAACTTTGAACATTTTACGATTCTTCGTAAAATAATTTCTCTATAGCGAAGTGCATTTTCTATATAACTAACTTTTTCTTTTGTGATTCGATTTTTGTTCTCCCTTTTTTTTAAAGTATTTCTGAAAAAATTTCAAATTATTCTCTCTTTAACACATTTTATGGTGGTCATACATCTTGAACTGGTTTTTATTAGGTTCTAACTCGGCGATAGCAATAGAATTCTGGACGTTTCATCCAAAAAGTGCAACCTTTAATCCCCATTGCCTAGTTCACTAGAAACATCTTCGATATTCTCTTTCAACCTCAGTGGAGTTGTCCCATGTCCCCGTGCTCTAATTATCAAAAAATGTATGTTTAATATTACTTGTATGCTTTAAATTATAAAAAATGTGTCCTTAAAATTCATTAATTTTAGTATAAATTATTTTCTTAATATTGAAAACACAGTGAATTCTTCGACATTCTTTTTTCTTATTTTCCTTGAAGTTTTTCTTTCTCTCCTTTTTGATGGGTAAGATATGTAAAATAAACATATATTAATTGAAAAAAAATGTAAATAACTACTTTTTTTAATATAAAGTGTTTATGAATTTAAAATTTGTTTTATGTTATTTATAAAGTATATTAAAAGATGAACCTTTATATAACGAACTTTTTTCGGGGATTTAGCGACTTCGTTATATAGAGGGGTCCGACTGTATTTTAATAATAATATAAGATCCGATACTAAACTATAAAAATACACTGTTGTGCAAAACTTAAGCAACAATGTAAAAATTTAGCAGATAGCCATGAAATTGCAGAAAAGGAGGTCTGGAGATCAGTAGAGGGAACACGTAAGTCAGTAGAAACGTCATGCGTATGCAAATATCAGGAACAAAACGTCAGAAGCGATGTGAGCGTACGCAAAACGCGTGATGTCGGTGCGCGCTGCTCAACAGTAGAATGAAATGAAGGACGGAGACGCAATTCACCATATTCTCTGCAAGTGCCAGTGAGTCAATTCGTGAAATATGGCTAGAAG
>BMAV01006439.1:216686-233247 GCA_019973955.1 Trichonephila inaurata madagascariensis
GTATTGCCACACGCTCACATCATCCGGAGTACAACCAACAACTCAAACAGATGTTGATTGAGGAATGGGCACTCCTACCTCAAGAAATGTTGCACCAGCTGGTTCTGAGTATGCGGAGACGGTGCAAAGCAACCATTGTAGTAAGGGGAGGGCATATACCATATTAAGGAACATCTGCTTGTTGTTCTTCCTGTTGGATAGACAATCATGAGTCACGATACTATGCGTTCAATAAAGCTTGTTTTTGTTTGATTCCATACCGTATGCGTTGTATTCCTTTTTCAGCGCCGATGCTTTCGTCATCCTTTACGTACATAATACTCTCCCTCATTTCAGAATTTCATGTCTCTCAGATGATTTTTCGTGAAGTTATGGCAATAAACCCACCTGTTGCTTAAGTTTTGCACACCAGTATATATCTATGAAGTGAAAATTGAATTATTTTCCTTAAGTGTTTCTGAACGCAAAAAGAGTACATTGATGTATTGAGTTTTTTGACTTGCAAAAACTTAAAGATAAAAAAATAAACTATATAATATTTCAAGAAGATCATAAGGAAATTGACTAGAACGATCTTCAAAATCTTATCTTAAGATAGGTTAGGGAGCACATTTCCCATCATAAACTTGACATTAAGGTTATTGTTTTAACAACATGGAAGCATCACCATAAGTTTTTATCGACAAGACATCATGACAGAAAAAAGAATTGAATTATATTCGTTTCTCAGATGAATTAACCTTTCGATATGACATTTTTTATAATTGCAGTGGTAAATTAGGGGCTTTATGGACACATTCGACTTTCAAGGTTATCAGAATCAAAGTTTGTTAAAAAATTCAAATTAATTTTTCATAAAATTCTTCCTCTGTTCGAGGAAAAAAAATTTTGATTATTTTTGTGGCTCATCAATAAAATATATTATTGATATATTATCAAGGACGAAATTTAATAAACTTTTAAGTTTTTATATTTTAATCTATATATGTGTATATATGGAAAAAAGCAACTTAGTCATTCACTTTCTCACTAGTTCACTCATCACGAAGTTTTCGGAGCTGTTAGATCTACTTACTTGAAATTCGGAAGGCATGGTCCTTTTGTTAAATAGAAATTCTCTAAGAATGATTGCGGATATCAATTTCCTAGGAGAGTTGTGGGATTTACGGGGGTGTTATATTGAAGTGACAAATAGTCCTCCTTAAGGGAGCACAGTCCTTCTTTTATATGCACTGCCTTTCCTCGAAAAGTGTCCTCCAACTTGTCCTCCTTTTCAATATTTAAAAACTAATCTGTTAATCTCTGTATTCAGAGATGCCGAACTGTGTCTCGCGTGATGTGCCGGTACAGTATGAATTATTGAAGATATTATATAATGTATTCTTTTGTACATAATATATAAGGCACCTATATATATTTTTCACAAAACAATGCTAAAGATGGATGATAAACATATTTCAGCTACAGAAGTTAGTCTTATTTTCAAAGATTTTGTTCTTGAATAAAAATCATGATTTGAAGGAAAATTTATTCCTTTATTAATAAAAAGAAAATTGTCTAACAAGAATCAAATCCAAGCATAACGGAAAAGTTTACAAAAAAAAGTGCAGAATTTTTACAAAATATGTTTCCAATATGTTGAGGAATGGTCTAAAACAAATATCACAAGAAATAACACTTTTCAATGCTATTTTTGGACTTTTTCACAAGTAAAATGGGCAGATATAGAAAATTGTGTTTACTTTTTATTGAAAGAAATGCCTGATATTAAAATTGATGACAATTGTCTGTTTAAAGAAATTATAAGACTGAATGCCTATTTAAATTCTGATAAATTATAACAATGGGAAAATCAACATGTTGAAATTAATAAAAGATGGGTGAACATATTTAAACATTTCAAAAATGAACACATTCCATATGAAAATTTAGTTATTCTTGTTAAATTTACTTTGTGCTGCCCTGGAACCAATGCAGCATTTGAAAGAGTTTTTTCAATTGGTAATGATTTTTGGACACGTGAGATATCAAGATTGAATGTTGATACTCTAGATGAAGCAAAAGTTCAATGTGAAAGATATTTCTTGCTTCGAAATATCCGATATATTAGAAAAATATATTGGAAAAAAAATCATTCAATTGAAAAAATATTACTTGTTTAAACAAATAATTATAAGAGATGTAAACTTAATTAGTGTACATTTGTTAGAATTAATAAAATGTTTCATATATCTACGTTGTAATTTTTTCTTAAATTTTTCGTCCTCCTTTTCATTGTAAAAAAATAGGTCACTTTAGTTATATGTAAAAATTCCCGACCTACAGACTAGAAATTTTGTACTCATGTTTCTTTTGTAGAGTAGAGATCCGTTAAAACGGAGTTTTGAGGAAGGCTATCCCAATGGGGTTGCGGGGATGGACAAGGGTGTTAATAGAAAACAAACCCTAATCCCATTTTCGAACTATTAGACATACACACTTGGAATTTCATAACCAAGTTTCTTTTGATGAGAGGAAATGTGATAAGAACGGTCTTTCAGGAAATGGACCCCAAAGGAGGACTGTAGATGAGTTAGGGGGAGGGGGTGTTATATAGATAAAAAAATCTCTCACTTTTGAACTATTAGACCTACAGACTTGAATTTTGGTAATCACGTTTCTTTTGTTGAGTAGATATTCGCTAAAAATGGATTTTGCTGAAATCGACTACGGGGAGGGAGTCCTGAAAGAGTAAAAGATATATGTTCACGTTAGAAATTCAAGTTTTATTCATTTTAAATTAAGTGGTGAGGTCTCTAGAAAGGTTTTTCTGTGCACCCGAAAGCTTAATGTTAGGACTCAGATATCAATAAATATCAAAAAATAAAAAAAAAATAGCCATACATCATTACGAAATACTGAGCAAAGCGGCCGGGCAAATACTAATATTAAATATACGGGGAATCCTACTTAAATTTTGTTTTAATGTTATTGAGAATTGTATTTTAATAATACCCAATTTTTTATCACTTTAAAGCTAATTAGAAAAAACATTATCAAAATTTGTTACACAGACGTTAGTTTTATGAAAGAGATATGCAGATTTTTAAAGTAACATTTTAAAGGATTTGTTTAATGTTAATGTCAGACTGACTACCTGATCGGGATATCTGCTCATGCATCTCAACGCCCATTTGTCTGTTGCGCCACTGAATTTGAGT
This sequence comes from Trichonephila inaurata madagascariensis, assembly GCA_019973955.1. Lineage (NCBI taxonomy): Eukaryota > Metazoa > Arthropoda > Arachnida > Araneae > Nephilidae > Trichonephila > Trichonephila inaurata. The sequence goes on from BMAV01006439.1 coordinate 219,887, forward strand.
TTGAGTTAATGTTAATTAACTGTATAACTATAAAAGAGTAACTATGAAGCCTTGCTTACTCAGAAATAATGAATATACTAATACATATTCTGAATTCTAAAATGAATTATCCTAATCAATCTTAATAAATCAATAAGAAATGCATTGAAAGAAATATATATTCCTTATCGAAATTAACTAATTCAAAATTCCTAATGTGTGGTTCAAACTAAACCCTAAAGTATCCTTGATTATAGGAATTTCGAGTTTATTAAAGTCATTAACCTTATTATCTCTCTTTTAACGAAACTTTTCCTGTAGCTATTCGCCAGACATTTACATTAATGAGAATAATCTAAGTAAATATTTCTCCTCGGAATTTTCAAGCTGTGTATTCAAATCTGTCCTGTTTGCTTGAAATACACACAGAGTTGTTGGGGAAAGAAAATTCATCAATTTTAAAGGAAGTGTCTTGAGTAGAATGCAAACATTCATGAAGTGTTTTTGCACGGACTGATGCTAATCACTTTATGCAAATAATGTCGTAATTGCTGTAAAGAGTGATATATCTCACTGAGAGCTCTTTTCGAATTCCCTTTCAATAGTTTTGCATTTCCCTCAGACTGAATTATTTGGACGAACAACACAAAAACAAGTACTTAAACGAAAATCCATTATGTAAAGCAATTCCCGGATCAACAAATTAAGACTAATCAAACATTCGATTGAGTGATTTGAAAATGGTAGGGCTCTAAAGTTATTTCTTAAACGCGGATTTATATAAAAAAGCTTCGTTTGAAATTCCTAAGACTTCGAAAAGAAAATTGAATTATGAATTGTTTTGTGTAAGACAAATCAAAGAAATCTTTCGTTTTCGATTTTACGAAATTGTATTGAGAGAGTTGAGTTTTTTTTCACGTTTTTAACATTTGAATGGATTTTTTGGCATTTGAAAAAATTTTAAAACATATTTAAATGAGTTGCACATTTCATTCTCTTAATTCATAAAATGTATTTTTACCCTATGATTAAAATAATTCACCCCTTTTATATGCAATGTATTAAAAATAAGATGTATTATATTTAAGTGTATTTTGAAACATGTGAACTCTATTATAAACTTAAAATATACAAAATAACTTGAATTTTATCTTACAACTCAAGCTTATAAACGTATTTAAAATTCAATTGTTAATTTATTATATAATATATTTCATCAAATCCTGATTAAAAATTTATATTAGATAATTGTTTCTGTTGCACCAAATTTATGAAAATTTCTTTCTTACTTTCTTTCTTGTTGTGCGGTGTTAAAACTACAACTTCAAAATCAATATCAAAAAGTAATAACAAAAAATAAATTTTAAAAAGTTACTTTTTAATGGATTTCATTAAAATGAATCACTTTAGTTAGAGTACTTCAAGCACATTTAAGAGATACACAAAATTTTAAAGTTTTACATGTAAGTCCCATTTAGAGTATCAGTAATTAAAAACTGATTTAGGCAAGACTGTGGAGTATGTGTTTAAATTGCAGATTAATATTGTACTTTAAGTGTAATCAGAGAGTGAAATATTTTAGGCATTGAGTGTTTCTTTCTTTATATACAGGGGAATATATCGTCGAGCTGTCATCACTGCACATATACATTGGTTTCGATTTAATGATCTACTATGGTAGGAAATATAAAACTGAGCAGTATCATATAAAAAAATAGTCCGAATACATGTCTGCTTATTAGGTCTGGTTTCAACTTCCTTTCCACTTACCGAGATGCATTGATCCTCCTCATAAATTCCGAGTATCTTCATATCTACTTCATATCTACACTCCAGAGCCTTAATTTCCAATGTGATGACTCATTCTCCGCAAGAAAAGACAGCATTGAAGGCGCTTAAGGTTTGACCTGAATAGGATTGAATGCTCGGAGTAAACGCTTAAGGATTCTCAGTCATTCTAACGCATGCACGGTGTGGTTTCCAGACCAAGAGGTAGGCAGTTCAAATCACTCTGGCCCTAAAGCAGTGACGAAGGTGTCTCCATGTGACCTTTCAGCAACACTAGGCGTAGAAATGCTCTTTGAAATTAAAAACTAGATGGTGGCACAACTTAGCACTACTGGTTTGATTACGGTGCAAAATCAAACAGTAGTTATGCAAAATGACTACGACGTACGCGTCGAACAAGGACAGGAGACTACTTATGACCACAAGAGACTACTTTTGACCACAGGAGACAACTTATGATCTTACTACACCATTTCAACAGGAAACTACTTATGACGTCAACGAAACGTTCCAACGCTCAAATCCACTGCGGATGTATACCAACTGCAAAATGACTGGAAAAATAACCTTCTTTGTTAAGGCTGTTTTCGGTTAATGTTAAAGAATAGGACCCGAATATGGAACATTTTTAAGATATAAAAGAAATGAAAAATTAATATGATATTCTGGCTTCACTATCCTTTAAAGAGCAGCATTTTTTCATCATATTTCCCATTTTTAACCGAGTTGATTCATCATTTTTTTCTGGTATAAAATGTGTTTCGTGATTTTTCTCCTATATCGTAATGTTAGCTCTCATACTTTTACCGAAGACAGCCTTTATCTCCCAGAAAGTTTATGAGCAGCAAAATGATTTTACTCTTCATGCAAGGGATATGTGGTGATACTTTCTAAAAAGGTTGCAAACAGCGAAGGACAGGAAAAAAGCATTTAAAGAGTGGACTGAGTAGGAATATTTTTTTCGTTTAAGTCGTCTGACACGTGTATTCCACGGTTGCTGACCGGCAACTTAGTGGATCAATAAAAATACTTATGCGAAGGTCAATAATTCGTAGCTGAACCTTCAAACTGTCAGAATATTTTCACATTCGTACTCCAAGTTCACAATATAATCAGAAATACTTCGCTTACAAGGAGAGTGCAAGGACTTGGGGTCACGGATTTAGTTCAAATTTGGTTGGATAGTAGGTTTTGTTTCCCTGGTGAAGAAGATTATGGTTATAGGGGCCACTATTCAATAATTTTTTAGGTATTTGCAATTGAAAGTGCAAATTCACTCGTTAAGTTCAGTTCTGTAGCAAACGATTACACGCAGTAGCACACATAAAAAATTTACAAAGGGCGCAAAGGCCCCCAGGGTCGAAAGTCCATCATTTTGGTATCATGCCCCAATACGCTGCCTGACATATTCCTTTGATTTTGTCGATTTTCGTGAACAAAAACAATACAAAATGAACCATTGAATAAATAATCAGCATTAATTAATAAAATAAATTATTAATAACAAAAACATTATTAAATTTTACGTAATATATACATAGGATTATAACAAATCTAAAAAAAATCAAGGGCCAAGGGGGTGTCTGGACCCCTAGGACACTCCCCTTGTGTGCGCCACTGATTACACATAATGGGTTTAGCGTAGCAGCAACGGATCGGTGGTCCTCTTCGTTGAGAGCTGGGTTCGAGTTCGTGGAGGGTGAGTAACTTTTTTTTTTATTTTATGTCTATTTTTAAGTATAAAGATACATAATGAAGTTAAAATAAATTGGAAATGAACTATCTTAAACGACTAGAAACCATATAAAAATTTTATTTCTCATTATCATTCGTATAAGTACAGAATAATATTTATTACAAAACAATAAAAGCATTTCACAAGAAGGAGAAAAGCCCTTTAACTGCTAGTTAATCGCGCCTGGAAACAATAAATTGTGGAAAGAAACACAATAAATAAAAAATTATCAGATTAACAGAATTAGTATAAAAAATAGGACTAGCTTTTTCCCCCTCATTGTCCGTACAATAGTGAAGCTTATCATGAAAGCCTATGAAACATTATTTCAAAAAGCATCTTGCGCATCGATTTAGTGCAGTATTGTTGCATAGGCCTCTGCTGCTTTGTATTTCGAGTGTGCATCTTCAATTTCAAATATCTAAAAAATTTTTGAGTTGTGGCCCCTATAACCATATATCTTCATCAATAGGGAAACTAAATCTACCATCCTACATAATTTGAACTAAATCCGTGACTCCAAGACCTTACAATCTCCTTGTTAGTGCGGTTTCATTCAGTGTGGACCCTTCTATAGTACGTTTAGTGATCGGTAATAAATCTCAATTAAGGGGAGTTTGAAACCCCTGTCCCCCTCTCTCTATACTGACAATGTTAAATTGGCTGTTTTCGATGTACCTTTTCTCAAAATCTGTTGTATGTACATGTTTGAAATTTTTCAACTAATTAAAGTATACCTTTCTCATTATACTGAAATAAGCTTTTAGCTAATTTTGAATTTTCTCATAATTTATTAAATAATTTATCAAACATTGCGAAATTTGAACCATTTTTCACATAAAAAATTTGTAAAAAATACATTTTTGATTTTTTTTACAAAAAACTCATTTCAGTATATATTAGACATTATTATAAATATATCATAAAAAATTTACATACCTGTGAAAAGTAGTTTCTGAGAAGAGATACATCGCACATCAAAATTTACATTTTGAGATAAATTGATTTTAATGTATACACAGTAAGACTTCTAATCGGCTAGGAAATAAAAAAATAAAAGGCACAATTTACAATAAAAAATACATGCTTTGGTTTATATAAGACGTTCACAACTTTTAAGTAAAAAAGAAGTATTTTGTTTACATTTTTCGCCATTCAAACGGGCATGGTCCAGTTTCAACGATTATTAAAAAATAGGTTTTAAGGGCTTCTAATTACCCTAGAGGTTACACTAAGGTATTTTTAGAAAGGTTAAAATCTATAATTTGAAAATGTAAAAATCTCAAATTGTCAAAAAAATAAGATTTTAGCTTTCCAACACTTCTTAATACTGATTTCTTCTTTATTTTCCAGTTTGAAAAGAATTTGAGCCAGAGTATTTCAGTCAGAATGTTTAAAATAATATTGCCAAAATGAAAAATTAAGCGCGATGATTAGTGACTGCGTATGTGCTAACTCAGTGCTGCCCAACCTTTTTACCTCAGCGGACCTGACAACGTTTGATGATTTTACCGCTGCCCGCTGAGGTGGTGGGGGACGTTTATTGTTTGTATTTTAGATTGTTTTGATTTAATAATATTAATTTAATTGTATTTAAACATGCCTTCAGAATAAAATGCAGTTACAACAAAGAATGAATATAAAGTGATTTAACATGGAATATAAAACAATTTCAATGGAAAGTCACAAAAACCCGAGTGAAAGTCAGTCAGACACCACAGTCAATATAATGGGAATAACTTAATGCTCCTTGGGGGGCCCGATATCATTTAACCAGTTCACTGGTACCACTTTAAAGACCGGGGGTTGGGGACAACTGTGCTAAGTGAATCACCGCGATTCAGTCTTAAGAATAACTTCGTCCCTATGTACATACATTATTAATACATTTTATACACGTAACACGACGTCATCTTATTCACATGATATTCGAGATCCACTCACTTTTTAAAATTTTATAAACAATATTAATTTTTAATTCATTTGTAATGAGTAAAATGAAAATCAGAAGAAGTTGTGAAACTTGGACGATATAGGTTTCGATTCATTGGATAGGACCAATGTGATGGAATATATTCAAACGGACTCTCAGCTTCTTGACAGAGAATCTTTCATCAGTAAGTAAGAGCAAGTTTACTATAAGGAAGAGAAAATCGAATAAGATATGCAAACAGAAAAAAACACACCTTTTCATTGAATAATCGTGGCGACTTTTTCAATGTCACAGAACATGAATTGTCAATGATTGATTGATTGATTATTAACGTCGCACTGTTCAGCTACACGAGGGCTTTTGGCGACGGACCACGTAATTTTGAACCATGGTCAAGTGACGTGGGCGACACCTGAGCTGGCACCCCCCTCTCCTACCACACCAACGGGAGGACGTTTCAGCTCTCGATAGATTTAACGTGCATCGCTGCCCTACACGGCGGGTCTTTAGCGGTATTGAGCTCGAACTCGTGACAAGGTAAGCCACGGTCCGATACCTATACCACTCGGCTACCGCGGCCACATAAATTGTCAAAAGAACATGAATCGATAAAAGACATCCCAAGTGAAAAAAGAAGTATTAGAACAAGTCGAAAATCAGAAAAATATTGCAATATTATTGCATGATTCATAAATAAAGAAAGGGAGTGGAGAATTAGTCCAAAAACACTTGGTTGATTTTCCTGTTAAAAAAAAATTCTTTTTTCTTTTGTAAACATTAAGCAAAAAAAGTGTTCCATTATTTTTCCTTTTTACTTTAGGATTTTTTAATAATTTTAAGTAAATGTACAAATATTCTTGTTTTAGCATAATTTTGTAAGTGCTAATTAATTATTCTCGTTTCGAATTTACGCTCCTCTTCATTGGGGTACTTTCTAGGAAACAGTTAACAGTTACTCCTATTCTTATTGCTAGATACCAGTTATGGCAATTAAATTCCCGGACTGCGCATGCCCAGCCGTTAGACCTGGGGTGACCTTTATTAGTTGACCTTGATCCTTCCGGTGCTGGTGGTACGTTATTTCATCCCTCTATTTATTTCAGTATCTTTTTCATCCTTGTTTGAGTAAGATAATGTCATGTCAAATTGCTGCGATCATGATAAACTTAAAAATTGGGCTGCCCATAAATTTGAAATACCTCGTGAAATTTTTTAAAAAAAACTTCAACTGAATGTTTTACTTTGTTAAAAGAGGTATTAGAAGATAATTGCACTTCACATAGTCAAATTTTTGAATGGCGCGAAAGATTTTCGAAAGATCGGGAGGTTGCCGAAGATGATGAACGTTCTTGTCGATCGGTGACATCAAGAACTGGTGATGCTCATCGTTTTTGTTCGATATTAATGGCATCATCATGATTGAATGGGAAACTCGAGGACCAACCTTAAAGCAGCAGTGCTACAGTGAGGTTCTGAGAAAGTTTAGAGAAATAGCGAGGAAGAAAATGCAACATCTGTAGAACAAACACACCTGGATTTTGCATCAAGACACCTCGGTGCACATTGTGGTCTCTGTAAAACAGTTCTTGGCGGACAAACTCATTACTGGGCTCGAGCATCCACCGTACTCACCATATCTCGCACCATACGACTTCCACCTGTTTCTTAAGGTGAAAAATGCATTGATGGGAACACAATTGCTATATTTTTTTCAACTGCATGTTAAGAGCATGGCTATTCCATTTATTGGAAAAAGGTTGCAGTTATTTAGCAGTTACAATTAAAATACCGTAAAATCCGGTGTATAACACTGACCGGTGTATAACGTGCTCCTGTACTTTCAAGATACTTTTTTGAAATTTTAGGTATATTTACTGAATAACACGCACCCTTTTTTTTACGAAGAAACCTGCAATGTTCGTATGCAATGCTTTTTTATTTTGCAGTCATTTATTCGAGGTATTAACTCAGACTTCTGAAAAACAGTATACTTCTATAACTACAACTCTTTAAGTTCATAAAACGCGCGCGTCATTTCTTTTAAATAAGCAATATTTCGATTTATGTAGAAGTAGAAATTTTTTTTTAAAGCTCATCCCTTTTGTTTACTTTTAAAATCATTTTTATCCCCGGCGTATAATACGCACCCTTAAATTTCCATCTTATTTTTTGTGTTAAAAGTGCGCGTTTTACGCCGGATATCAAGGTAACATATATTTTTTAAAATCCCTTTTATCAAGATAAAACTGCCAATTAAATGATAGTTTGGGTATTCATGACACATATAATTTTGATTTGAAAATTAACGTGGTAAAGTAATTATTAATACCAGTTTATATCCAATGTATTATTGTAACGAAGTATTAATTTCAAAAAGTATAAAAAAAATCTATTTTCAAAAAAAAAAAAAAAAAAACTTGCATTTTTAAAAATTCGAGCTTCATTCTTTTAATGCTAAATTTAACTAAAAGAGTTGTTACAACTTCTCTGACCTGCTTCAGTTTTTGATTTTTTTCCAAATCCATTCGTAGTTTAACATTTTTAATTTTAAAATATTTTTTTTAATTAGATAATGTAATACTCTTATGCTTTTCTTTTTAATGGATTATTTTTTAACAAAAATGAAGAAAACAAGGTTAAAAGCAAAAAAAAATTATAACTATAAACTAGCTTATATGAACAATAGACGTAATGAAATAAATTTAACATTAATAAATAAAATTTCATTTATAAAAATACTATTTTATCACGAAAAGCTTAACTTAACTATACTTAACTATAATTTTCTTTGCATTCCACGTGGTGCCGCATGTGCTATAAATCGCCAACAGTTAGCCCCAAAGGATCTTGGATGGGTGACGTTATTATTGATAAGGTTTCCAAGGAAACCGTAATAGAAAAGATAATGAAAACTGCAATTATTGCTGTTTTATGAGATCCCAGGTGTGCCGTTAAAATAAGAGCTTTAGCGAAAGTTAATTCACTGTCCGAAAAATTTAATCATTTTTAGGATGAAGTAGCTTGAATACATTCATGATAGCCAAAATCATTTTTTTCTGCTTTTTAGAAAAAGAATTTATTAAAAATGAATGAGAAACATCATGTTCTCTATCTGAAGAGAAAATAAATTTACTATTTTCTAATTTATAATTCAAGAAAATTAACATCAAAATATATATCATGAAAACTATTTCTTTCTTATATTTGTGAACTTGCCCATAAATTCTATAATTAAAAATATAACCTTCTATTCCCCGAAAATTCGAATCGCGCGAGCGAGAAGGAACTATTTGATTTTTTCCTACTCTCCATTTTAAATGAATTTATTTCCAGATATTTTACATCGACAATTAATACGTTGCGGGAATATTTAAGTCTCTAAATGTATATCCGTTCCAAATTTTAATCAATGCAAATTAATCTCCTTTTCTGTTAGCTGCCTCGAGCCATGTCACGTTTTAAAGACATTCTTGAAATTCCGAACTCCAAATTCTTCACGTTCGATTTGGATTGAGAATGTAGCGCGCTGTAAAGCCGTGTCCGAAATTGAAATTAAGTATCTGCATTTTCTCTGGAAATCCTTTAATAAATATTCCGTCTGTGTGTTTTAAAAATAAAACTTTTCAGGATTTAATGCTGCTCGAAGTATATTTCGATTTAATTTAGAACCGTCGTGTAGAGTAGTTGAGATAGAGAATTCAATGTAGTTTATTCCTGAGTGATGTGTTAAGTTTAAAAAATAAGTATAGTTTCTAAATAGCTTTTATTTAGATTGAGTACATTGCTTTGGAGTACTCAAAAATATTTTACAAATTTAATATATAAATCTTTTGCAAGCATTTTTCATCGTTAAGTTGATGCGTTTGAAATGTCAGACTTTTAAGTGAATATATAAAACTGCAAATTTTTTTAAAAACTGCTTATTAGTCAAAATAGGTTCTATTTGTTTCAATACACCTTTCCCAACGAAATTTTAGTGCATGGTTTTAATGAAATTCTGATCCCTTTCAATCAATAAACTCTGATATGGAATTTCTTCACACACACAGGTGCGCTTCCTTTTCATTGTTTAATCTGTGAATCTATGCTAAATGTTAAGGAAATTAAAGTCGGTTGGCGAAAGATCAGGTAAATAGGCTAGATGCTGCAAAATTTCATTTGCTTTCACAAATGTTTTGTGGAATGTATGCTGCCGAACGTTGTCATGGAGAAAAATTGGGGCCGTGATGATTAATAAGTGGCTGGTGCATAATTTTCAATTTGTCACTAATATAATGGCAGTATAATAAATACTTTTGGATTCCTTTTCACCGATGCTTTCCGAGCATAATTTTTCATAGATGGCTTAGGTTTGCCACATGGTTCATTTTATAGGAGAAAATCACCAGAACGACATTTTTCAAACGAAATTCACTTTTCGATCAATATCAGTATTCTCCTCCAATGCCTGGTTTATACTGCGTGCAGCTTCTGCAACCTTATTACCAAGTTGATACACATACAAATAATTACACGAATATCGGTTGAAGTCATATCCTTTCAAAATTCAAAACAAATAATAGAATGAAAGACTTTTTAGGAAATCCTTGTTGAAATGAGACAATGACAACAGACAATACGACTATATAAACGGCGTTTAAACAAGAAAAAAAACAACATAGCGAAAACAGGGAGACAAATGTACAAAAGAAAAAAAATCACAACAATTCATGTACACTAACCTAAGAATTTATATTATCTCGAACATTTAGAGAGAAAGTGATGAATTTTCCATATTCAGTTAATGTGAAATTAATGAAGATTATTGACAAACCAAAAATGATAATAAAAGAAAGAAAGTTAAATAAAAAATGAAAAATATGTTTCAAAATTCTTTTTTGTTCATATTTCATAATTCCCATACTTTTTAATAGTTTCTTTGGTCCAAATCAGCTCTACTTGTGTAGTACCTAATTTCTTTTCTTAGTTAAAAAGTATTAGTTTATTTATTTTACTTGTTTTGTTACAATGTTTTTTCTTTGTGGTATTTTTTTAGAATTCAGTGTTAATCTTTCTTTAGATGGAGGCATATACTTCTTCTCAAATCTTTTTCTTTTCAACAGTTTTTCTTTGATTGATTCTTCTGTCGCTGGAACGAATGTTAACTTTTCTTACCTCTCTAAAAATTGGTTAAGTTCACTTCTTTATCACGTTTTTTGTTCTTTGGTTAACCTCTGAGGTTTCTTCCTGACATTGATTGAGTAAGAAAACCTCGTTTTCTGTAGGAACCGTGACACATCCATATAAGCATTGTTATTTAAATAAATCTGAAGTGAGAAAACAAAATCAAAATGTTCAATGATTTTCTGATTGTTGTACGAATCAGATAAGCGCCTGTGATTTACGTTAAAGCATTTCCCCAACCAAAAAGACAAGTAAAATCATTTGGAAATTGCCGTAATCATTGAGACGATTGCTTAAAGTAATGTAGGAACAAGTAATATAAAAAAAAATTAAGTCAATTCCTACTTAGATCAACAAAGAAAAATTTATTTTAGCTACTTTTTATCAAATAGTTACAATTAATATAAATATGTATATACATAGGACAGAATCACAACACTAAGTGGTAATTAATTTTTATTAATTATCATTAAAGCATCCTGTTGTCATCCAAAACAATCGTGTATATAAATTTCAGTTCAACTGAATGCTTTGAAACACGAGAAAAAAACCTTTTCAAGTTTTGACACAAGTCGCCAAAAATGATGCCCACGTGGTTGTGTGTATTTGTAATTCTTTAAATAATTAGTTTTAATCAATTAATTTTATTAATTATTATTATATTATTGTATTGTCATCCAAAATAATCATGTACATAAAATTTCAGCTTAATTGAGCTCTTTAAAATGTATTTTATTAACGATTGAAAATTCCACCAAGATAAATAAATAAATATATAGAGATCGTGAGCTAATAGTAGGAATTGAATAAATTCAAAGATACTTTGTCATACCTCAAGTTCTGTGCTTAAACATACCTATTATACTATTGAAAAATACTGCGTTACTAACAAAAATGAAGAATTTTCTTTGTTTTTCTTACATTTTTTAAACTAATAATTAAATAAAGCAAATGTTTTTTATATCATTTTGTTCGCAATTTCATGTAGATTATAGATCAGTTTATGAATATTAAATATGTTTAAAAACTCGGAAGTTAGTCATCAAAAACCGCGACTAAAGAAACACAAGTAGTCTGTTGAGATGAATTACAATTAACCAATATTAAATAAAATCTTGTGTTGGCGAATCAACTTCCCTGAATTTTTCACAGAAATTTAATGCAATGTTTTGTTTCTCGGTAAATCGTTTGGGTCATAAGCTCCAAATACAGTTTAAATTCTAAATAATATTAAAAAAAATTTTAAGTCAATTCCTACTTAGATCAACAAAGAAAAATTTTATTTTAGCTACTTTTTATTTAATAGTTACAATTAATAAAAATATGTATATGCATAGGACAGAATCATAACATTAAGTGGTAATTAATTTTTTTTAATTATCATTAAAGTATCGTATTGTCCTTTTAATTTCAGTCTAACTGAATGCTTTAACATGTGAGAAAAAAACCTTTTCAAGTTTTGACACAAGTCGCCAAAAGGGTCGCTAAGTCGCCAACGTGGCTGTATTTGTAATTGTTTAAATAATTAGTTTTAATCAATTAATTTTTATTAATTATAATTAAATTATTGTATTGCCATCCAAAATGATCCTGTATATAAAATTTCAGCTCAATTCAGCGCTTTAAAATGTATTTTATTTATGATTGAAAATTCCACCAAGATAAATAAATAAATATACAAATATATAAATAAATAAATGTATATAGACAGTGTTAGCTAATTGTAGGAATTGAAAAAACAACATAGCGAAAACAAGGAGACAAACGTTCAGAAGAAAAAAATTCAACAATTCATATACACTAATCTAACAATTTATATTATCTCGAACATTTATAGAGAATGTGATGAATTTTCCATATTCAGTTAACTGTGAAATTAATGAAGATTATTGGCAAACCAAAAATGATTAATTAAGTTAAAATGAAAAATATGTTTCAAAATTCTTTTATGTTCATATTTCACATAATTCCCATACTTTTTAATAGTTTCTTTGGTCCAGATCAGCTCTATTTGTGTAGTACCTAATTTCGTTTCTTAGTTAAAAAATATTAGTTTATTTATTTTACTTCTTTTGTTACAATGTTTTTTCTTTGTGGTACTTTTTTTAGAATTCAGTGTTAATCTTTCTTTAGATGGAGGCATATACTACCTCTCAAATATTTTTCTTTTCAACAGTTTTTCTTTGATTGATTCTTCTGTCGCTGGAACGAATGTTAACTTTTTTTGAATCTCTAAAAATTGGTTAAGTTCACTTCTTTATCACGTTTTTTGTCCTTTGGGTAACCTCTGAGGTTTCTTTCTGACATTGATTGAGTAAGAAAACCTCGTTTTATGTAGGAACCGTGACACATCCATATAAGAATTGTTATTTAAATAAATCTGAAGTGAGAAAACAAAATCAAAATGTTCAATGATTTTCTGAGCGTTGTTGTACGAATCAGATAAGCGCCTGTGATTTACGTTAAAGCATTTCCCCCTCAAAATAGACAAGTAAAATCATTTGGAAATTGCCATAATCATTGAGACGGTTGCTTAATGTAGGAACAAGCAATATAAAAAAAAATTTAAGTCAATTCCTACTTAGATCAACGAAGAAAAATTTTATTTTAGCTACTTTTTTTTAAATAGTTACAATTAATATAAATATGCATATACATAAGACAGAATCACAACACTAAGTGGTAATTAATTTTATTAATTATCTTTAAAGTATCTTATTGTGTCATCCAAAACAATCGTGTATATAAATTTCAGTTCAACTG
>BMAV01006440.1:0-23826 GCA_019973955.1 Trichonephila inaurata madagascariensis
TAAAAATACATTTATGCGTTTTTTTTAAAATCTGGTTTCGAACGTGTGGGATCCTTAAAAACATCCCACCTTTCTGGGATTTTTTTATTACAAAGTTGTTTTTTTTTTCAAAGGTTGTTTTAATGTGCAATCATTGATGATTTATATTGTTATACAATTTGAACTTTATTCTTCAAAAACAAATATCTTACTTCACTCCTCATTGTATTATTTTTTCCAAGTGTTGAAATGAAAAATAAAATGTGTTTGTGGCATAACAAATTTTTACGGTTCCTTAGGTTACAATAAAAGACTTCGCTTGATTAAAATAGTTACGACATAAGTGAGAACATTTTTTTTCAGTTAGAAAGAATTCCTATCCTCCTTTACGGAGAAGCAAGAATTTCATTAATTCCTGTTTTCACGGAGCAAAAGCTGCTAAACTGAAAACAATTACCTGTCTTCATCAAACGAGTTTTCATTTACTATTTGAACCCGAGAAGAGTAAAAGCTTCTTTTTAAAACTCTAAGAGTTCAAAAAATTAGGAAAAAATACAACTTCTCCCAATATATTTGAAATGTTTATATGGAATACATCATTTAGTGCTGATCAACTAATTTAATTTTTTCTTACTGAATCAATAACTTTCCTCCAGTTGAGGATTCATCAGAAAATATCAGAAAAAGGTAACTTTCAGCAAGAATTTCTAACTCATTAAAAAGGCACAAAAGTTAATATTTAAAGCTTCCATTTATTATAAACCTAAGAAAATACAGTCACAATCATTACAAGTGTGAATAAACTTTCAAATTCTTTTATATAAGAATGAAAAATATTTAGAAATTAATTTTAAAATTTTTAATTTTGAAAATGTGTATCTTTTACCCCTTTTTTTAATCTTAAAAATATTCTTCATTAATTTACGGGGATATGTGTCTAAAACTATTTTTCTTGATAAAACGTTACGAGAGTTTCACCGTTATTGAGTTGATGTTAGTGTTTGAAAATGGTGGAGATATGCCAGATTTTCTAGAAATTCTAAGTACCGTAAAATCCGAAGTATAACGTGCACTTTTAATACAAAAAAATAAGATTGAAATTGACGGGTGCGTGTTTATACGCCGGGTATGAAAAAAGAGGGGTTAAAAAATAATCATAAAAAAAATTAGACTTCCACATATGTTGAAATACTGTTTATTTAAGAGAAATGACATTCTTTATGAACTGAAAGGGTTGTAGTTCTAAAAGTAGACTATTTTTTTCTAAAAGGGAATAATACCCCGAATAAAAATTTCGAAACTTAAGAGAATTGTGCATGTACATTTTAAGAAGTGGAAGAAGTGGTTCGCGTAAGAAGTGAGATGAGTATTATACGGCGAATATACCTAAAGATCTTACGCGAAAGTAAGGTGCGTTTTCCCCGGTTTTGGTCGGAAAGTTCTAAACGTTTTTGAATACTTCTAGTTGAACTGACGTCGTTTAGGACTGGAATTGTTGGGTAATAAAACATGAAAATATTCAACATATAAATTCACATTGTTTTTAATAGTACAACATTGATATGCTGTGACATGGCAAGTGATAAAGTGCACATAAGACATAGTTTGTTGTAGGGTTCAGCAAGGATTAATTCACTAGGATGCTCAGCTACCTAACCAAGCCAATAATGTCACCTTCTACTGTCTTTAGTAAGACAAATTGCCTAATAACTTTGGTTGCAACTAGGTCTAGTAAGGTTATAGTCCACTGGTATGGTACTTTTCTACATAATGATCCTTCTTAGGTTTTTCAGAAAAAAATGGGGATTGTCTGGAAGGTATTACACAGCACTCTGTCAATACTCTCGATTTGATACTTATCAACTATCCTTGTTTAATGCACTGATAAACACTTTCAGTAGAAATTTCTTTTATGAATAACGGCATCCCAAAATTTCCACTAAACTCAGGTCCATGGGAATTAATCCCCTTCCAGATAGATAGAAATTCGGTATTAGACAGTAACGGCGCATATGTTTTATCTTTGTTATACTCATTTTACATTATTTGCACTTCATGTTACAACAGGGGAAAATTTTGAAAAACCAACGTAGGAAATTTTGATTTTTAGTCCACACATTACTCAAATGAAAACTTAAAGCATTTGGGTTCTCATTTCCTATGGTTCTTTATAATGATTTGATTTCAAACCCATTGTCACCTTTAAAGAGAATATAGTCCATGAGAACCATTTTAACACAACTGCCAAACATAACAGAAGATTCGTTTTCAGTTAAGCAAAACCCGGGGTTGTATTTGTTAACTTTTTAATGATTAAAAAACATACCTTCATACCAACAGTAAAAAATAGTCCTTCCCTGTCAGAATAGGTATAATGTGCAAAATATTTAAACATCCCTTGAACATTTTTACGACATCAAAATCGTAAAAATATTTCTTCCCAAATATGCTCTTTAAGCTCAATTTGGGTTTTCTCTTCGCTCTTGAAAATACTCCCCATTTCATTACATGAATAATTTTCCCATTTGTGCGCGGGTATAATGACCTGTCGTGGGCTTTAAGCCCCTTAAAATTATTTTTCCCTTTAAAATTTTTAATTACAAAAAATGAACTAGGTGCCATTTGAGAGAAAGACAAGAATAATTTGTTTCGCATTTAGACTGGTCAATTAGGAATTTAAATACATGAGTATTAAAACAGAAATTATTATTTTTCGTTTCTAAAACTGTCATTCTGTAACAAATTTAAAGGGACTTAAAATAATTTTATATATTTGAAAAAATTAAAACTTGTATCAACCTGCTTTAAATCTAGCAACAGTTTTTTTTATTTGATTTAGATTTATACTCAATGGTATTGTAACGGTTCTATTCGCGAATCTTCCACAAATCCTCTTGGGGTAAAAATATTCTTCTTAACTGAAAGTTCTGTTGAAAACTTTCCCTCAAAGAAGAAGACGAAATTTAGTTAAATGAATTCTATTTAAGCGTTGGAATTTAGGTATGTGATGATGGTCGGTAATTGATAGTTGGAGATTAAAAATTATTAAATAGTGAACAAGACTTATGGCCGGAAGTCATATAGTTTGTGATGGGGCTTTATCGCGCCTTTCACTAAATCCTCTTGGGGAATCTTTTGGGCCAGAATGTCATTTCATTCCAATTAACTCAAGAAGAAAACGCGATATTCAGATTAGGTGAAGTTTAGGAGTCGGCTGGCGGCCGTAGAGTATTATAGGAGCCATATAGAAGTCGGTTAGAAGCCAGAAAGTTGATATAGCCGGACTTTGGGATTTTTAAAATATATAGAAGATAAAAAAGTTTGGTTTGGGACCCCCTTAATATGGGTAAATTTTTTAAAAACTTTAATGATAGAGCGGACTCTATAGAAAAGGAAAGCTATAGATAAAATTCGGAGTTAATTTATTATAAAGATATTGGTAGTTTAATGAGCTATTTGCTAAAATTGATACGTCATATCACTCTGATCTTTTTTCCTTAAGACTTGTGTTGCATTGCTTAATAAATTGAGATATAAAAAACCAGTTTTATTATGGAAGGTTAGACGGGTCAACCCCTTATCCTACAAATCTAGGTCACGTGGATGAGGGGATCCCCCCCGGGGGGGAAAAAGAAACAAGATGTTTAAAGAGAATTGAAGGTAGGGTCAAAGTGCTCCAAAGTCGAAAGAAATCAATTATATGTTAGTATTTTAAAGCCTTGGGAATGTTTAGGGGTTATTTATTAAATTTTTTACCCTTATTTGGGTTTTGGTTTAAATTTAAAGTAAAAGGATTAATAAATTGTGTTTAAAACTTTTTTGGCTGACTTTTTTTGAACCCCCCAAAAAATCAACTAAAATGAGTTGTTCAGACTCACAAAAAAAATGACTGTCATGTTACCATTTTTCGGAGAAAAAACCCACTTTTTGAAGTAGAGCTTATGCTATTTTTCAAGATTAAATTTTTCGATGTGTTGGCTTTGATGCCGAACTCTAGTTTAACCAATACTTCATAACTCCCTTAGAAGAGGTTAAAGAATGTTATTGTAATTTTACAACAATATTATTCACTGTACTAGTTTGTCCAAATCAAAATTTTTAACTTCTTTGGTCTAATGTGTTAATTATAACTAAAAAAAACATTTAACTTTCCCAAGTTTGACTTTTATTTAATCCTTTCATATATCCTTTTATATATAACATTTTTATTGTCAATATGTGTTTATAATTTTTAGAGTACAACTAAAATCTATCTCCTAAAATCTGATTCTGCAACCAGTGACGAATATGGCAGACAAAATTAGTTATTATTGGTTATAAATTTAATAAAATATTTATGTATCAGTAAAAATTCGAAACAAATTCGTTTTCTTAAACAATTTTTACTGTTCTTCAATTAAATAAAAATGTCTTTCTTTAATCTAAAATCAACAAAAAACAAAAAAAAAAATCAGCAGTCAGTCATTTTCTTCTATACTATCATGCAATCCGTTTTTGAAAATTCTAACTTCTGAGAGTTCTTTCTTTGGATACGTTAATTAAACTCTCCAATGGAAAGCAGAAATTACTGTAATCTTTAGTAGCAATATATACAATCACCAGTATCGATATTCAGTGTACTTACTTATTGTAGAGGACTATGTCTGGTAACCAGATCTGTTCAGCAGGAACGTACAATTGCCGCACACCACCATATTCATCCGGGTCCCATTTTAATTTGTGGTCAGACCATTCCTGGAAACAGATAAAGAAAAATTCGTTAATAAATGTATATAATGACATCCATTAAAATCAGAAAAGCAAAGGGAAAATGAAATAGCTAGAAACAGTTTCATTTTTATTAAAACGCTTCTATGAGATCTTTGAATATGACAATTGTTATCTTTATGCAGATGTTAAAGAATCAAAATGCGTAATCGGATGATAGATATGGCGAATTTCATTACATTTGCGTATGCATCAATAAATCTTATGCATTTCTAAAATAAGACAATACAGATAAATTAAGAATTATAATTTCATAATTTTGACTAAAATAAGAGCAAAACTGTATGAGTTTGGCACTTTTTGTACTTTTATGTTTGTGTGGCGTCGCTCGTAGTGCAAGAATAAGAATAAGAAATGAGTTAAAAAGGCAAACTATAAAAAAAATGAGTTTAAAATATTCATTAGTGAATTAATTCTATTATATTTAGAAATAACTAAGAAGAAATAAAGAAGAAAAATTCAGTTTGAAGAGGTGGCATAAAATTGCAAATATCTTCCAGCTGAAAACATTTCAGTTTATATAAACAAGCAACTACGTACATTTTATGAAGTACGACTCTAAATGTCATTGAGTAGAGCTGCTGGTATGTATTGTGTCATTTTGTACTACCCACAAGCATTTCGATCGTTTTGGTAGGGGATACAGAGAGAGTCTCACACAGTTAAGTTATAACCTATAAGTAAGTTAAGATATAACCTAGTTAAGTCTATTAAGTTATAACCCCATGTGACCTACAGTGATTTGTTCACAGTCAGAATTTTTCGATTATTCTGCCTTGTACGTTATCTAATAATTTGAAAAAAAATATTATCATCCACGATGTTTTCCTGAATAGGAATAATCAAAATCATAGTAAACGGTCTAACGTTTTCCCGCCAAGAAAGTTATTAACCCAGTAAGCGGTCAATTTTTTTGCCCGAAATGTTAAAAAAAGGGCACATTTTTTATTGCTTATAACTAACCATAAAATTTAACAGAATGCGAAAATGGAAAAATTTTACTTTAATTTTCAACTTTAAAGTTTTCACACTATTTTTTATTTTATAATTCTGGAACACAAAAAACCCTAAATGCTTGTATTTTATAAGTACACTCTGCATGCTATGAAGAATGTTTCATGTACCTTAAAATAATTTCTCTCATACAAAAACAAACAAACAAACATGTTAGTACCTCTTTTTAAAACGGTTGCGGATTTTGTATATATATATATATACAGTCTTACTTTGCAATGAAGACAAAGATAATAAAGGCTTTTTTGGATTATCTTTCATTTTTCATTTCTTCTCGAGCAATAAATTGCACATTGCCTTGCCATTCTCCGTTCTTTATCGAATATTTTCAAGAATCTAAATTGCTGTCTCAATGAATAATTTCCACCTTCAGCACTAAGAAAATCTTGGACGAGAAGTATTTCACTACCATGGGCAACTTCATCTCTTAAAAATACTAGCACTAATAATCTGACTATTAGAATGCAAAAATATGGAATAAAAAACACAGAAACAAAAAAATCACGGTACCCCCCCTATAGGGCAAACCATTTTAAATTTAAAAGTTACCCCACACCTTTTAATAAAAATTTTCCTACTGAACACCGCGCATTTGGATTTAGGGTTTTGGGGCGTAAAATTTTGCGCAAATACCTTTCCCCAAAAGATAAAAATTTTTGAGAATAAAATTTAAACATTAAAGGGAAATAAAAATTAAACCCCAAAAACAACAAAATTTAAATTTTATCCAAAAGTTAAAAACGTTTTAAAAAAAAAAAGTATTTGGAAAAAAGTTTTCTGAAAAGAAGCTTTTAGAGATTCCCCAAAACAGAAACCCTTAAAAGGAAATTCGTAACACTTGTTTCTCTTTTATTTGTTTTTCTTTTCCGAGAGGTTTTCATTGTTACTGATTACCACTGATTTGCTCTCCCCCGATTTGATCAATAATTACCGAGAAATAAATGACAAAATCTTGCTTGACGCCTTTTGATCTTGTTTTGGGATTCCCAAAGGAGATTTTGAGTCATCAAGCTTTCACTTTTTCTCGTGAATTACAAACGTGTAAAAAGCCTTTTTATGGGTTTTGAGGCATTGCTGATGAGTCATTGGGAAGATGTTGCCATTGCGTTATGGAGTACAAGACTTGGAATATTTTTAAAAATGGAATACCACATGAAGCTGTTTTAAATCTACTGAAGCATTTCTCGGCTATTTAGGATCTAAAGAAAAGTCACTTAATGTTTTATTTGATAGTCATTAAAAAACTTTAAAGATATATAATTACCGTTGTTGTTCTCGTGTCCATGGAATTGGCAAAAAAAAAAGCTAATAAGTAAATAAACACTCTAGATTCCACCAAAGGTGGCAACTGCGGAGGCTGCCAATTACGAAATGTTCTGGCTATAGAGCAGGGGTGGACAGACTTTTCCAGGGTACGGGCTACTTCTATCTTACGATAATTTTTTCAAGGTGTTGCGGTCCAGCAAGTGGTGTAGGTGTAGTGTAAAAAAAAATAAAAGGCAGTCGAACCTCCCTTTTTCACGAACCTCTGTTTTTCAATTTTTAGTCAGCGAACTTTTTATGGAACCAAGAACATTTTAGATTTTCGTCGTAAAAAAACCCCCAAAAAGTAATGATTTCTAGCAAGAAATTTTTCTCTTTAAAAGATTTTTTTTTTCTATTTTTTTAAAAACCCCATTTTTCGAAAAACCGCATTTTTTTTTCCCCCGAATAAAATTTAAAATCGGGGACGAAGGGAAAAAAAATTTTTTGAAAAAATATTTATGAATTTCACTTATCATGCATTTAAAGTTTATAACACTGATAAAATAACTAATTAATCCTTCTTATTATTTTTCCCTCTTAAATTTATTTTAATTTCGTAAAACTGGATATCGATCTTTTTTTTGGAACTTTTTTTTCAATTTTCACAAATACTTGTTGTGAATACTTAGAATCGGTGGTGGCTTAGATTCGAATAAATACGGTTTTTCTAGACCCTCGTATGATGTGATGATTATTAGATCTTAGTGAAAGCGGTCATTCCAAAATGTCTTGGTGGTCCACCGGTCGATTGCGATCGACTTAATGCCCATCCCGGTTATAGATAATTCCTGCTGTGGGTCCATAAGTGGAGAGATAGACGAGCTTTAGTGCTCTTGGGGTGAAATCTTGGCACTCGAATATATGTTTTGGTGTGAGTGGTTAAAATTCCGACCAGTTTTTACACAGTATATTAGATCTTGTTTTATCTGGATGGATTTTCATGCTCTTGTAATGATTTCATAGTTTTATGATTGTGGAAGTCACGATTCTTGGGGAGTTGAAGTCTGTTATGAGTGGTTTCTTAACCCCTTAACTGTCGCCTAATTTTAAAGATAACGGTCATAAAAATGCCTATTTTTTATTCAACATTATACAAAACCAATTGTATGTTCAATATATGTATTTATTTTTAAATTTTGGATAAAATTTTAGCTTGAAATACGAAAGATTAATTTTTTAAGAAAAGCCAACATTTAGGGTTTTTATAACTGAATGCTAGCTTTCTAGCTAAGAGGAAAAAAATTTCAAGAAACATGTATTTTAAACATTGAAGGAGAATTTTATTACACTTATTCATTTTATTACACTTCACAACCTTCAAAACAATCAGATATTTCAGAATCAATTGTAGATACATTTATACTTATAGTAGAATCCAATTCCCTTTCTGACTAACCCCATAATGTATGTAATATATATATATATATATATATATATATATATACAGTATAATAAAATAACATAAGATACCAAGTGAAAAAGTGGTTTAACCTACAAGTCCAAAGAAGAAAGAAATTGGAGTTCAAGAAACATAACAATTGAAGATACAAAAAGAGTTTTTGGACTAAAATGTGGTATATATATACATATTTTTACAAAATGTCAAACGTATATCCGAAGAGCGGAACTGAAACTGAGCTAAAAGGGTAAAAAAAATTTTTTCCTTAATATATATGTTTGATTGTGCTAATATCTAGTTTAAAATAAAATAGCTATCTCTAAACACGTTACTAATAATCTGGTACTGTCATCTGGTGTGAAATAAACACGATTCCGGGAATAAGAAATAGATAGTTTTACTCTTTGTAGCGCGTTACTTTTGAACACCCCAGCGTTGAAATATCAAGTACACGAAAAATAAGGGGGAAATTTCACCCCTTGATATTGACGGGAGTGAGAAGGAAGGAGTTAAGGTATCCGCCTACGTTCGGAACGTGATTTTAAAAAGGCGCATAAATGGATAATTTTCATGTTATTTAGTGGCACTTAAATTAGAATACATGTATAAAATTGTTTTAAGGACGTTTTGACAAAATAAATTATTTAAATACAATATTTCGGCAAAAAATTAACTTAGAATAACCTTTTTTCAAAATGTTCTCCTTTTGTGAAAAATGCTTCTATTGTATTAATATTTTGCCTGTATATAGCTCAGATCTCTGTACAGAGGCTGAAATATGATTTTTGAAAAAATCACATTATTTTCAGAGTTATAACCTATTGAAATACTTATCGGCGTTTTTTTCTTAAAATTTCTTCCTTCTGTTGTCGTAAAACATGGATAAACCCACTTCTAAGTTATATACTTCAAAAATTCTAGTTCAGCCTCTGTACGAAGGTCAGAGCTGTAGACAGGCAAAATATTATTATAATAGAAGCATTTTTCACACAAGGAGAATATTTTGAAAATGGGTCATTCTATGTTTTATTTTTATCAAAATATTGTATTAAATAATTTTTATTGTATACTATTCTTAAAACAATTTTATATACATTTTCTAATCTAAGTGACACTAAATATCATAAATATTATCCATTTATACGCTTTTGCAAAATCACGGTTCCGAATGTAGTCGGATACCTTAAAGGAATCTGGTAAAAGTATATATCTGGCCAAAGCCTTTACATCAGCAAGTGTAACGATGGTACAAGATTGGCACACAGTATTTCTCCTTGTATCGCATCTGCTCGAGTATCAAATTTATGGAGGAGATGATGTTAGTCTTTTCGTTCATGATGGCCTAAGGCAGATTTAGAATCTGAAAGGATTATTAATCCTTCTGTAATAAGCCTGTCACACACACATTCCTAGAGTGGCGCGTGCCCAGATGGTGGATAGGGAAATGCCTGTACTGGTTTTCCAGTGGATGTTGGAAGGGAAATAAAATAACTTCCTTGGACCAACAGGTAGAAGTCCAACTTCTTCGGAGACAATGGGAGCCAATTTTTTCTATGGATAGTTCAGTAAAATATATTTTTTTTTATGTATAAACATCCACATGCTAATCTGAAAATTCTTTAATTCTAATTTTAGAAGACTTATTTTGCTTGCATCCTTGACATGGTGTACAAACTAGAAGCGTGAAGTGTCAGCTTAAGTGTTGATTCGACATTTGATTACGGCTCTAAATTATGTGATTTGTCGCCAATGTCACTTTCGTGTTGCGTCTAAAATGTGCTGTTAATAATTAACCAATTTGTAGTATAAACGTCATTTATCGGAAAACAATGAGCTAAGACAGATCCGTGCTGCATATAAATAGGGTCCCTCACCAAAACTGAGCAGTATTACTTTGGCTGTTGAAGAGGACGAGAGGCTGCTTGTGAAGAACCTTTTACATTTGTATTTTAGACACTGATAGTCGTGTCTGAGCGCTGTGGAATGTGTGAAAACGTACTGGGATTTATTAAGCGAATTTTAGTCCTGAATTCTGTATTTCAAGGATTGTTATTCTACATTAAATTTTCTTCACTCCTGAAGAATTGCTTGCTCTTTGAGATTAAAAGCACACAAAACCCTCAAACCTCCGATCTACGTAATAATATATATTCAGTGTCACGCTTACAATGGCAATCAACATAAGGCTTGCAGTGGAGATCAACATGAAAAGATCAGTTTTCCAACGAGTATAATATGATACACATTGGCGAGGAATAGGTTAACTCGCGAAGGTAACTAAGATATTTTGGTTACTAAATATTAATTAATAATGACGAAATGTTGAATGATTTTAATATAAGAAAACTAGAGACCCATGCTCGCGAAAAAGTAGGTTAGCTATAGCTCTGCTAAATCATAATTTTTAAACTCTTTCAATCCTTAAAAAGGAGTTAGGGAGAGTTACATTAACGCCGCACTATAGAGCAACACGAGTGATATTGGTGACGTAAGTCGTTTTTAAAACCCCGGTCGTAACGAGGAACACCGCGGCACCCCCCCTTCCAAACTACCCCACTGCACCAACAGGAACCCCCTCGACAGATAAACGATGCATCCCCTCTTTTACACGGCGATCTTCGGGGCCCCGGAATCAAACCCCACGAACTCGGCCGAGTTTGTGACAAAACCACTAACTCCCGGGGCCCTCTTGAAAGAAAAATTTATTTTTTTTAAATTCCAATAGGGGCCTTTTTTCGTTTATTCTCGATAACTGTAAAAAACCAAAAGCCGGTGATGCATGTTTTTTTTTCCCGGTTCGTTCGCCTGAATTTGGGTTTTTGTTTCCGCCCAAGTCGTGGATTTTCAGATCAGAAAATTGACGCCCCATATCGTATGTTATTGGCATGTTAAAAAAATCCCCAAAGGGGGCCTTTTTTTTTGGGTTTGTACTCTCGGCAAAATTAAATTCCTAAAAACATTTCGCATCGCCAGAACTGAGGTACCTCCCTCTGGGCAGGAAACTGGACGTTAAAATTACACTGTGGCCTGGTATTCCACCTATATGGTGCCGCACTTAAAAGTGATATCAACTCCAGAGGAATGTACTAGGTCTGCAATGGTAAATACCAATCAGCAGCTCCATTGGAAATAAATAAAATAATACACGTGAAATAGAATGTCTCGCAATAACACTTTTAAAATAATAATATTGCAGCAAAAATAATTCACTTCGGTTGCCATGGACACGATCTACTGCTCGGATTAACGCACCCGGCTGCGGGCAATTTGCCAAAAATATTTCTTTTGTTTTCTTTGTATTAACTTTAATTTTTGTGTCACGTGCTTATTTTTTTATTAATTGTTATTCATTATTTCTCTCTCGTGCTTTTATTATTAATTGTACTTGTGTTTATAAAAGTTAACTGTAATTACAGTTACATAAAGTTCTGGAAATTTCGATGGCAATGTAGAAGGTAAGGATATATTCAGTTCGGAGAATCAAGTCTTGAGTTGTGTCTAACAAGGGTTGTCATTTTATTTGAGTATCGAATTACCATATTAATTTAATGTACTCGAAAATATAAAGCAATGAATGAAGCAAAGTGGAAACTTTAAGGTTCCATTAGAACGAAGAGTAAGAAACTGAAAATAATTTAGATCTCCAAAACCAGAAAATAATTTTATTATTTATCACAGAAAACATTAGCAAAGATGAGCATTACATTCTAGAAAATTCGAATCCAATTTTAAACCCTCGAATGAAGTAAATTTGCTTACATTCGTAAAAAATTTACTATGTGTCTAAATAACTGATGAAATATATTGTAGAAATACATCAACCTTATTTTTATTAGTACTTCTTACAAAATCACCAACACAGTAAACAAATTGATGTTGAAAAGTTAAAAAAAAATACTACAACATACAAACATTAAATGAAATTTTCATATGATTTGAAATTATAATTAGAAGCCCTTGATGAATTCTGTAAAAAAGTAATTCAGTCTCAGATGAAGATTTGAATTTTTAAAGTGATAAAAGAAAAAGCAATATTTTAAAAGTGCTTTTCCTCATCCGGAATTTTATTTTATTTCCGAGAGTAACTAACTTTACAGGAACAGAAAATGAAGTTACACATTCACTCTAATTCCAGACAAGCTCATTTCGCTTGTAAGATTTA
Source organism: Trichonephila inaurata madagascariensis (assembly GCA_019973955.1). Taxonomy (NCBI): domain Eukaryota; kingdom Metazoa; phylum Arthropoda; class Arachnida; order Araneae; family Nephilidae; genus Trichonephila; species Trichonephila inaurata. The sequence continues at coordinate 12,627 of BMAV01006440.1, forward strand.
TTCGAATTTTTAGTTGAATTTCGTTAAAAATCCAATTTGGGTGCAGCGGTGGGGAAGGAAAACCCTGCCTTCGGATTCTCCCGGATTATAGCGCTTTCAAGCGAAGTGAAAAGAGAGAAAGAACAAAAAAGAAATATTTTACCGCCTTTTCACCCTTTCCTTTAAAACAATCATGGCGTTTTCGCTCTATTCGAAAAACGAACGAAAAATCTTTATTCGAGATAATGGAACAGAAAAATTCATGCGAAGTGAAAAAATTAAGGTTACGGTTATGGATGGAATAATTAAATCGCATTTAACAATTCTTAACATTGTTTGGGGGGTAAAAGAATAATAAAACAAAAAGAAAAAAAGAAGTCAGAGCCAAAAAATAAAAATGGCTACCATTATTCCATTTAATTCTTCTTTCATTGCCGTTAATATTGTTTTTTTCTTTCTTTCGCGATGGCAACCGAAAACGTTTCGTTTCTTTTTTCATAGTTTCTTTCTTTCTTTCCCAATCGTTTGGCGTTTAGGTCATTACTGTCCAATTAACGAAACTGAAGTGCTCTGAAATGCAACGACCAATAAAAAAAAGAAACAAAAGATCTTCGAAAAGCGAAGAGCTAACGTTATTAACCTCGAACGAAGACATACAGCGCTGCGAGTAAAATATAAACAAATAAAAATGGTATCAAAATGGCGGATCTTGAAAGCACGTTTTCTGTCATCTTATATGTCACTGAAAAGAGATGCACTAAGTGGCTATTATGATAGAGGAGAATGTATTTTCAAAGCATTTTAACAGCGTAACTACTCCGACAAAAGAGCAGGAATATTCCGTAACGTAATTTCGAACGCTGTTTCGGAAATCGGTGATACATTTTTATCGACCTGGCGAATGAATTGTTAATGCTTCATTGTGCACACGGTATAAGAGTATTGGGAGAGAATTTTGTTAGAGGATTAATTTACTCTGCTGGTTTATTTTTATACCTCGTACGATTAATAGACGCTGCTATTTAGAGGCTCTTCGCATGTTTTTGTAATGTGTTCTGTTTTATTTTGATTTAAAAAATTGATCTTAAGCAATATTATAATGAATTACAATATACTGAGGATTAAATTTCATTGTAAAAATAATCTTTTTAAATTCAGCTGTTAGTGTTAAAATTTTGAATTATTTAAAATTATTTAACAAATTTTTTTGTCTAAAAAATTCATTTTCTTTTGAAAGATCTCCACTAAGCAATGCTCTTTCTTAGTGGGGTATCACAATATTTTATCATAATACTGATATTTTATATATCTAAAGAAAGTTCATCAAAAATAAAATGAAAATGCTTTAAAAATAAATTCAAAAATAAAACAAAACCTATTTATAACTGTAAGGTGCTCTTGGACTAGGAAAATAATTGTATTATACATTTATTTTTGTGATTCTCGTTTCTTTTTCAAATCTCGAAACCTTCGCAGGACTTTGGAGTAAAGTGAGTTATTTATTAATAATTATGCATGTAGTTTTGTTATCGAATATCGCAATTTTCTACACAGCGAGAATATATACATTTGTGTGAATTGTATTTTTTGCTTTCAGTGCATATGCTTGGCAATTGCTGTGAGTTCAAACATAATATAAAATTAGCTTTTGGATTTTTTATGTATTAGAGGATCATTGAACCAATATTGTGTGCCATACTTTAATAAAAGTTTCAAACTTAAAATAGTATGTATGAGCCACGGTAGTTCATTTGGAAAAATAACATACTGGGAAACGATAAGTAATAGATTATATATTCTTGTAAATACCAAAGATTCCTTTGTTGCATAATAAGGAATTAAAAAAAACAAATATAGGAAAAGGTATGAGTTGCTATCACCACTGACTTACTAAGTTTTCTGTTGTTGTTTTTTATGCCAACCGATCTCGACTGCGTCAGATCCAGTCCCACGAAATTCATCATGGAAAGGGGCTAAATGTACGCCCGTCGTTGGCCGTAGCCTTGAGCACTATACCGGTGACAGTACGATTTAGAGAGAGAACACCCAAAGGGTGTCTGGGGCCCCCCACTTCCCCCTTTCCCCCCTCACAGAAACTTGGATTCGACCTATTTAGAGTACCCTCATGCCGCTAAAGCTCTATAAATTTTTCAACATCCATGCCTTGTTTGAGATTCGAACCCAGGCCCATCATAGTCCGTCACTAACCCAAAAAGATGGGTGACTTAAAAAATTTTGGACCCTGGACCCATAAAAGTAAAACCCACCTGCGATCCTTTTAAAAAGACAATATACAGTACACCATTGCTTCTCAAAGTTTTAATGGTCACGACCCAATATTTAATCATAATTTTCATTGTGCCCCCTCATACAATAACAATGAATTTAATTCAATAATATTATACTTTCATGCTAAAACATCCCTTTTAACCTCAAAGTGCCCTTTGGGGGTTATAAACACCCTGCTTAAAAGCTTTAAATTTTCCCCGGACGGATATATACGTTTTTCGGGGCTTTTTTCTGTCCCTGCTATCCAAAAAATTTCAAAGGGTTTTTGGGAATGCAATAAAAACCGACAAGGGAAAAAGGTTTGAAATGCTTGCAAAGGGTTTACTTATTTCAGATTTTTTTGTTTTTTTATTACCCCCTCCCCTCAGGGGCCAATCGGTAACTTTTAATCGGCAGTTAAGAGATTAATTATAAACCTAAAATTATCAAGTGGGTTTTTTTTTTGTATGTAATTTTATATATGACAATCCCATATGGTCACGGTAATTATTAAACTGGTTCTTAAATTAATATTGTTAAATTAATTATTAAGTATATTGTGTAGCACTGATATATTTACAAGTGTAATATATCAGCGGAAATGTGTATTCTATTTTCTTATCATGTCAGAATGTATTTTGTTGGTTTATTTTCAGTAAAATAATAATTTTTTTAAAAAATAATTTTTTGTTTACGACTTTTCAATAGGCTCGCACCCCCCTCTTAGATTTATCACACCCCCTCCAGGAGGCCCCCCAGTTTGAAAAACACTGTAGTACACTTTAAAAACTACACACACAAACGGTAACACGTAACAAAAAAATGACTCAAAGCCTCAAACTTAGGGACAAACTGACTCTATCCTTTTTACCATTTTTTTTTTAAAAAGTGATGATGGTATTGATTAATCTGGGACACGGACGTGGTATAATGGGTCTTTACTACGCCGTTCCATGTATTCAAATTTTCTATTTACCTGGGAATACCTGAGAATATATCTGGGAAGACATTATACGATTAAAACTATTTGGATCATGATCTTATTGATGCCACGTCGAGAACAAGAAGATGTTTTCCCGAACCTGAGTTTTTGAGCCCAGTTGGTCCACCTGTGACGGAGCTTTATCACGCCTTCTAATTAACCCTCTTGGGGGGTTTTGGGGGCAAATGGCATTTAAACCCAAACCTTTCAAGAAGAAAACGCGTTTATGATTAGTAAAAAATATAATAAGCTTTTCATTCCAGGAATCTTGGAGCCCCTTGGGAGTCATATAGAATCGGTAAAACCGGAAAAGTTGAAAAAACTGGATCAAGTCGGGTAATAATATATATGAAGATTAAATTTTAAAAGAATAGATACAAGAAGAAGACATAAACTTGGTTGTGACGCCGTGTGATATCGGTAAGAGATTGATTATTAAAGTTTAAAAAAAGAAGAACTTTAGCTTGTTAAAAATCTACTATAGATAAAGATTCGGAGGTTAGTTTATCTTTAAAATGGGGGTAGGATTTCAGGCGCATGTTCTTATTATTTGATAATCACGTCGTATCATTCCTGATCTGTTTTCTTATGTTTTGTTGCATTGTTTAATATTTTTAATCGTAAAAAAAAAGGGGGTGGGGTCAATCATTTATTCCTAAATATCTAAGCCCGGGGGATAAAGATGATACACCCAGGGAGGGAAATCACAAGACTTTAAAAAAAATTTGGGTTTTTTATATTATTGATTTGAAAAGGGCACACCCTTTTTTTTTCCTTCAATTTTTCCACATCATAATTTGAGCGAAGTGATTTAATTTGATCAATTTTTCCCAAATTAATAATTCAAGGCTGTGCAAAAGTATCGCCGTGGAAAATTTATTTCCTTCACTTATTGTTTTTCTTTTTTTTGGTTTTTTTCCCCCCTTCACAGCCAAATGCGTAACACTTTAAGAAGATAATGCATTTTACGTCATTGAATGTTTTTTTGAAATGGTCACTAATGGAGACTTTTCTTTCTGGAAAAAAAAAAACAACCTGTATTTCTTCATCGATGAAATAGATTAAAAGTATCATTAAGAATTCATCCTCTTTGGATGTTGTAAGTAGAGCAATAGCACAAATAGCATTGAAATTTTCAAAAGATAAAAAAGAAGGATAACTGTGATATTTTTCTTCAAACTGAGCATTTTCATTCGATCCCCACAGTTTTCAAATTCTGTCGAATAGTTCGAATTTCCAAAGTGGTTAGTTTTCCCTGTGATTGTCGGGGGTGTCCCCCCAAGGGTGACTTTCGGGCCCCGAAAAAATTTAAATCCGCGGGCCGCACAAAAAAAAATTTTTATATCAGTTTTGGGAAAAAAAAAATTTTTTGGGAGTGAAAAAAAAAATAGAATAATTTTTTTAATTTTTTTCATTATTTTCGCATACAACATGATTATATAATTTTTTATAAAACATAATTTTGCAATGATCAAATAACGTTTAAAATATTACAGTTGACATTTACTTGAAAATTATGGTGTTCCTTTTTAATTGTCTTTTTTACCCCATTGTTGAAATTTGATTGAGCGGTCATTTGCAAACGATTAAGATTTGCGCTTTTCCCTTTAACCCCCGAATACTTTTTTTAATTTTTAAAAACACTCTGAGTGCCTTTGCATATTGGGGTCCAAACAAAAAAGAGGAGCCAAAATTCACAAAAAGTATCCTTCCATAGTAAAAATATCATAATGCAATTCAAAATTTATTAAAAAGTAATTTACTATATAAAATAAATGTAAATTATTTTAATCTAAAAAGGGAATTTTTTACAAAAAAGATTTTTTTTCAACAGAAGGGGGAAGGCTTATTAATATATATAAATTTTCCCCCCAAAAAATTTAAAAAAAAAACTTTAAATCGTATTTTTTTCAAAAATGGGGGCCGTTTTTGGGGCGCTTTTGGAAAGGGAAAAGACATCACCCTTCCCGGAAGGTAAAGGAAAAAAACCACCGATTTTAAAAGTTAAAATTAAACTTTTATTTTTCTTAAGAATAAAAACCAACACAATTTTCCAAAATACCGGTGTCCCCAAAATGAAAGACGACTTGAAAAATCCATTAAAAAAAGAATGAAAGGTACAGTTTACTGTATGCATTCTGCTTTATTAACCATAGAATTTATTCTCACCAAGTTTTAAAATTAGTTAGAAAATAAGTCAACAGGTAGCGTTTCTGATTGGGAAAATTTCAAAAAAAGTTTTATGTCCGTTTCGTTAGACAAACCTGACTTGTGTTTCGAGAATGGTTTACTTGTTGGAACACACCCAAATGCTTGATGCGTCTGACGAAGCAAACAGAAAATTTAAAAAATTTTTCCCAGTCAGAAACGCCATTTGTTGACGCCATTCGTAACTAATTTTGAAACTTGGAGGGATTAAATTCCTTTACCAAAGCGTGATGCAGCAAACTGTACATTTTTAACTCCTTCTGTTCTTTTATATTAATTTTTCAAATCGTCGGTTATTTTTGAAACACCCCTGGTGTGTTAGATACAATAAAATGTACCTTAGTTGATTTCTCGGAGAAAGAAAGTTGCTTCTTACACATAATTTTATTATTCAATTGATTTATAAAGGATCAAGATTGGTACGGTTCAAAAACCCAGAGTTCCTCCTTGTCAAAAAACAATAACTACTTCCTATAACTGCCTCAACAATTCTTCTTTTTGTTTACATAAAATAAAAAATTTTGTTTTTTTTAATTCCCTCACTATTCTCACTCTTTTTATTTATTTATTTTTTTGGTGGAATTTTCAATCGTTAATAAAATACATTTTAAAGCCCCCTTGGCTAAAATTTTTTATATACATGATTATTTTGAATGGCAATACAGAGTTTAATAAAATTTAAAAATTAATTGTTTAAAAAAATAATTATTAAAAAATTACAAATATACCGTGTTGGCATCATTTTTGGGACTTGTGTCAAAACTTAAAAAGGTTTTTTTTCTCACGTTTTAAATCATTCAGTGAAAAAAAATTTTTATACCCTTGTTTTGGATACAACACGATTTTTTAATGATAATGAAAAATTAATGCCCATTAATGGATTCTGTCCTATTTACATATTTTTTTTAAAATTTTAACATTTAATAAAAAATTAGCTAAAACAAAATTTTTCTTTGTTGATTTAAGTAGGAATTGAATTGATCTTTTTTATATTACTTGTTTTAAACATTATATTTAAATGGTGGATGAATATAGACGATCATTACACGCTTTGAAATAAATTGTCATAACGAGGTGTTGCTTTGAATTGTGATTAAAATCGAATGGGTTTCGCGACAGTTTCAATCACAGCGGGTACAGATAAAATAAAACAATTATATAGTGGAATAAAATAATTCCTTATACACATTACCATGTATTCCTATTACTTTTATCAATTAAACAAAATGTACGAAATAGTTAACGATTAATTATTCCTGAAAAGTAATAATATTCTTAATGCTCTCACAACAAAACTGTCATTAATTATCTTTCAAGTAGCGATGATAAATAATTAAATCAGCAACAAAATGACGGCCAACCTCCTTCTAATTAAGAGCTCAAGTCTATCCCTATCTTTCGCCATTTACAACACGGCGAGGAGAAAGGAACACATCTCTCTCTATGACCTTTTCTAAAATCCGGACTGAGACATATAATCCCGAAAATTGAGATATCCGGAAAATGTCATTTTAATCCCCGGGAAAAGTCTCCTGGAAGATTAGCGATTCCAGGATCGATCTGGGAACGTCGCATTCCGGAGTCGGTGGGTTAACAGTTGTTTTTACCGTCACGTCTTCGCATTGTTTCGTTTCAAACGAGAGCCGCGCTCTTCTTAAGCGCTCATAAAAGTGGGCGGGGAAGAGCGGTGGTTGCCTGGGGCAACGGTTTTCGAGCAGGTGATACCGGCAACAAGTGGAAGAGAGGTGGTAAACTGTTGCTCCCAGACCATCAAGCGAAAATTCTGCGCAAATTTTATCGTCTGCTCAAAACTCCCACGCAGGTCGCTATTCGATTCGCGTTTCTGAAGATAATTTCTTCGTCATTGCGGTCTATTCTGTCAGGAGGCTTCTGTCTCCGACAGACCAAAAAGAGAATTTAAGAAATAGACGCATGTAAAATGACGCATGTTTGCTGAATTTAAATAAAAGAAAAGATATCACTATATTATTTATTTAAACTGGTGGTTCTTATATTAAAATTCTGTAGAAATGTATCAAACCTTTTTCGAAATATTTGTAGAACAGCTGTAGATTAATATTTAAAATCAGTGGCGTATACAAGGGCGCGGTTTGGATAGACCTATACATAGACCAACAGTTTTTTAATTTTTACCCCAGGATCATTTTGGTCTATTATTTTTATGAGAATATACCCCTACCCCATATAAGAGGAGTCTTCTACTTTTAAGTATCATATCCTTCGGACATATTTAAAATTTCATGAACAATTTTTTTAAAAAAATATTTTATTAAGTCTTGGTAATCCCCTTAAGACTATAAGAAGCCCCTCAATATTTTGTCGACTTTTTATACATAAAAAGACACATCTTAAATTCCGAAAAATGCGATGGTTTAAAGAAGAGATTTTAATTAATCTGAATTTTGTATTTCGTTTGTAAGGATATGGATTTAACAGTAAATAAGACCCAATTTTAGAGGAGGAGAATTGGAGGAGGAAAAGATTAAAAAATAATTTTCAGAGCCACATTTATATATTTCTGTTAAAAATTTACCTCTAAGTGATCTTTCATTTTCATTATTTTTAATTTATTTTCATTAATATGATTAAATAGTATGATTTGTATAAACTAAAGCAATTTTATTTCTCAAGTCATTTAATAAATAAATACGTTAGTATTGTGGTGGTGGTATCCATATAAGCCTTAACAGCATCCATATTAAGATGATCATTTTGGTATAGTGCAAGGATGGCGAACCAGTGAATACATTATTATTTTTTGGGGACGTGATAAAAATTATGATTGAAAATTGGGTCGCCAGTAGTGAAAGTTTGAGAACCACTGCCATAGAGTATTCCTTTCAATTCCGGCAACCTGAGGTCTTGAGCAAAGAGGTGTACAGCGCAGTCGAAGTTCCATCAAATTCTCTGTATCATTTATTACGGTCATTGGCGCGTTCGTTTTTATTTTAAAATTATTTTACTATTAAGATTAGTTTATACGTTAAGATTCGAAATTTATTCGCAGATAGAATCCTACCGGCTTTAATTCTAACATGTTTTGGAGCCAGAATCAGACTGAATTTTTAAAAAGGATCTTTATTTGATGAAAATTAGACAGAAAAAGCACGCCACCGTGAAAATCTAAGTGGGTTACCACTTAAAATACAGATGCTGTAAGTATCATAGTTTTATGAAGTGTACTTGAAAGTTAGTAACTGACATATAGGGCTATTAAATATAACGATCTGGAGTTAGAAATGTTTATTGGCTAGGCCATATGTTCCAAAGTTGATTAGTTTGATACTTGAAGATGAAATGAAAAATAAGAGTTAAGTGCTAGACAGGGGATTCAATTTTTAATCTAATTTAATTACACACACACACACACACACACACACACACACACACACACACACACACACACACACACACACACACACACACACACACACACACACACACACACACACACACACACACACACACACACACACACACACACACACACACACACACACACACACACACACACACACACACACACACACACACACACACACACACACACACAAAGTTTCAGTGTTTTAAAACTACCATACCATATATATATATACATATATACTCATAAAGAAGATTGGTTTCTCTTTTCTATGTAATTAATTAGTCTTATACTTTCACAATATGCCAGGGATTTATATTTTTTTTGGAGCATTAATTGTGGTACTCTGAATCTTCATCAGTTGTAATAACTAAAATTCTAAGGACACAATGCAGTACTCCATAGATGCATCCATTGAATTAATAATACATCGCTGAACAGAAGCATATTCTGCAGCAAATGTTGAATTTTGCCTTAATTTACGAAATGTTTTTCCTTTTAATAAAATTAACCATTAAATATTATTTAAATAAAAGTTTAATTCAAAATACATTGCAAAACTTTGTACTTTTACCAACATTTACAATGGATGAAACTTCTCTTCCAGATTTAAAACAGAGCTCTATAGTCAAAATCTTTTGAAGAGAATCTGGATCACCATTTCACGGAATTCCACGAAGCCATAATGACACACATTATGAATTGAAAGAAATTGTGTGTTTCACATCTACGAAAATGATGGATGTGAGTGTAGTGGCTGGAGAAAATTTACATGATTTTCAGAAAAAAAGGATATAGTTTAATTTAGAATCATTTCGTCAAGAGATCCTTCCAGTGAAAAATAGAATGGATTAATCATGTCATTTCGATATTCGATAGAAAGTATAGCTGAAATATAAATAATTTCTGAGATATATTATTCTGCAACTATTCTTGAACTAAAGCAATTTTTCTCATAAATTATGTATTTTTTTCATTACGCTGTGCATTAATTTGAAGAAATTTATCTTTTTGAGCATGATGCATTCATTTGATTTAATGACTTTAAATAAATACTCGTATTATCTATCCAAAATTGTGATAATTTGTTAATACAATTGTGGTGGTATAAGTAATTGAAGAAATAGTGAATAAGAATATAAAAAATATTCCTTTTATATAATAATTACAATGAATTGATTCACATGTATGTAATTAATAACTGAAACCTTATGAAAACAACCTATTCACCAAAAGACTGGCTTAAATGTTTGTCTCTTTTTCTCATAAAATTGATATTATAGAGTTTAATGTCTAAAAAATACATAATTTATTAAATGTGTGATTAGTTTATTTTACGATAAAGTATATTTACGCGAAATGTTATATCATTTGTTATATAAATTTATTTCAATAAAATATTTTGTATAATTTATCGATTCATGATTATAATAATTGTACTAAGCACTAGTAGGTGCGAAAAAACATAAAGCTTTAAAACCACTGAGAAAAAAAATACCTATTCTAATAATGCAAAAATTCACTTGTTAAATTTCCAAGGATTCAATTTTGAAATATTGGGAGCTTACGACGAAAAAAAAAATAACTCTCTGAAAGAAAATGTTCAATGCATAATTAAAAATTATTTATTGGAATTTCCTCATTTGTAACTAGTAATACTGCATAAAATACGAAGAATGAGAAAGAAATACGTTAGTTTTTTACATAATGCATGAAAAAATAATGTAATATTATCCAGCTGAAAATGTTGAAGATTTTGAAGAAAATACTAAAAAATGTCAAAATGTCAAAGTTTACTAAAAGAAAGTCAAAATGGAAACTAAAGGCTTTTAATGTGAATGCTTTTTAAATTTTCCAGATTAATTTTTTTACACAATTCTTTTCCCTTCTTTTCTTTGACTACGTTACAAGTTAATAATATATTTTTCTTGAAAAAAGAGTAATATATTTAGAAATAAGTTTACCCAATATTCAAAATTTAAATATATATATATATATATATATATATATATATATATATATATATTAGATTAAATATATCTTTTCAGAGAGATTTATATGCGTCAGATAAACAAATAAATAATTATATTTAATAAATATTTAACAATACTAATTTTTTTTCAAATTTTTGCGCACATTTTCATTTATATCACATTTGTTCAAATTTAAATATATAATATTGATGACATTACTTTACGTACTGTGCAGTATCTAATTACAACGTTTATTCCTTACAGCATTACGATTAAATATTGCAATTAAAGTTTCGAAATGAACTATGTTGTGCCGCATTTGTGTCTATTTACTTCAACAAAAAGGCTTGTTTATAATTTGATTTTGTGTTAAATTTCTTAAAAACCCCCAAAAAGTAAAAAATAAAA
>BMAV01006441.1:2862-13877 GCA_019973955.1 Trichonephila inaurata madagascariensis
CGTGATAAATAAAAATAAATTGCACGTTATGCAATTTTAACGTCATTGATATACTTCTTGATTCCTCTGAAGTGTCAAACCGCAGAATAAAAAAAATAGTTTAAGAAATAAATATTTTATTAGCATTTAAATTTGATGGTCGTGATTTTTCGTCAAAATTACTGCATGTTCTAAACTAAAAATGGCTATAATGTGATTAAATGTAGCTGTCTTAAAACATGCGGTTTGTTACACTCTGAAGGGCCCAAAGTATATATGTTAGAAATTTCATTGCATTTGATTGGATTATTTAGAAGATATTTTGTTTTTCGTGCACAAATTATCATGAAAAGTTCATTCTTCAAAAAACGAATTAAAAAAATATTTTTTATTAGTTCGATAAAGTAAATGCTATAAGAAGAACTTAAAAAGCTCTCTAGATTTATGTATTAGTCCTTCTTCCTCAATAATTGATTTCTTGTTTCCCTAATGACCCAAGCAAACACCTAAAAAGCACCTTTTCAACCTAATCGGATACCTTAATGGTATACAGTAGAACGTCGTTTATCCGAACGTTAATTATCCGAAGCAGTTTTTTTTTTGCCAACTACATGTACTGTATATGAATATGTTTTTGAAAAGTGCAATGCAGGTTTAGAAGGCGAAAAAGACTTCAATGACTACCACAGGGAGGAGTTTACCGACTGTGTCCAATCGATCCCAGGATTTCAAGAATGCGATGAAGACGATGTAGAAACCGGGATGGCATGCGATGCAGAAGACTGGATTTCAAATGCTAAATGATGACGAGATTCTAACTTCCGTGCAAGAAGAATTCGACCTCGTCGACGATGAAACGGATGAAGACGAGGACAACAACCACGAAATTAGCAAGGGTCCATCAAATGCTAACACGTTTTCTGTGTTAGACAGCTATGGAGCGGTACGAACAACAATCAGAGTGCTGTCCTACTTAACTACTGCTGCTCAAGAGAATCAGAGATCTTGCAGCGAAAAAAGAAAGGTGTACAATGGTACAGCGAAAAATAAGTGATTATTTTCCACAATAAAGGTAAAATTGCAACATTTTGCGTCTATTTTGCTTTTTCTTCAAGCACTTTTCCCGTATGTGATGATTTTCAATATTCGTATAGTGTCCGGTTTCATATACTGCATGGATCGCATTCGGTTTTTGGTTATCCGAACGATGTCAGGTCCCAACTGAATCGGATAAACGACGTTCTACTGTAATATACTTTTAAAATTTTCATTATTGATGAAAGCAGGCATGAATTGTAACATAAGCAAAAGTAAGTAGTGATTAGCGGATGAATTGACCAATTTATTGGTTGCTAAAACAATTACCTCTTTGTTGGCTGAAATATGGACTATAACTGTCTTGTAAAAGCGCAGATATCTGCAATTTAAGTCATATTATTACAGATAACTTGAAGCTAGCTATATAATTTAAATGAACATAATGCTGAATGTTGTATATTAAAATGTATTTATTTACATTTTCCATTGTGATAAAACTACACATTACTAGAAGTCTGGCACGTCCGTAGGAGCCCATGTTAAATTGCATAAGTTTATGTACCTTTTTCTCAGAAACTACTTACTTTCAACGGATAAAATTTTTACATTACGTGATATGTGTACTATCAATAACACTTTGACGAAGAGTTTTGTCTATTTGTTAAAAATTAAATTACTTATGAATTTTTTAAAAATTGTCCCATGGGGGGGGGCGGAGGTGAGGGGGGATTAAAAAATGTTGTTAGCTATATCTGAGCCACTCAGAAGCCAATGCAGTTAAGTACATTTTTTGATATTTTCTGATTTTTGTAAATTTTGATAAAATAAATAATATTCTTCTTAGTTATTAAAAGATTTACTCATTGCTTCCTTTTTTCAAGGTCATAGAAAAAAGGAAGCAACGAGTAAAATTTTAACTTTAAAGTAAAAATTTGTAATTTTTTGATCGCTTACTTTTTCAGTACTTTCCAGAAGCATATAAAGCCTTTTTTTTTAACTCTGCTCATACAAAAGACTCTTCTAATTTTCTTTTTTCGATTATTTTTAACAATTTTGCTGGTTTTGAGGATCTCAAGGTGCTTTCGTTGAGCTACACGAATCCTACGTGCATCTAGTTTTTTGAAGTATGGCACACAGTTATAATTTGGTTCAGTATCAGAATGTTTCAAGATCATTAATTTTGCAATATGACTCGTATTGAACTGTACAATAGCCATATTTACCAAATTTAATACCATTATATTATAGTACCATTTTTAGCCATATTTTCGAGTTTTTAATTCCACAAATGGAATCGCTGACTGTATGGTGCTGTTAACTGACTCATTTGGGTCTTTCCATTTAAACATTTTCTTAATAACATAGGATCACCTAGATCTTAAAAATTGTCTTTGTTAATTCATTATTGTATATAACACGTGTGTATGTGTTTATGATCATAGTGCATTTCGTTACATTCAGCTTCTGTCTTTTGAAACTTGCACTAGGTATTCATACGCTCGGGACACAGTCCATGTTGAGGGCTCTCGTTTGAAGACAGAAGGTGAAAATAAACACAGCCCAAACAGAAGTTTTCATGCTGTGTTGATCAATGATAATATTTCAAATAGCCATACTATCGTATGTTTGAATTTTTGATATTAAAATTTTGGTGAGTCGATTAACGACCACTTATGTGTTTTCTATCGCTTAAATTTTTTCACCCTGTTTCGCTTTTAAGATCCAAAAGACGTGTACCTATACACTTTTGGATAAGCCCAATTCAGTCAAATTTTTCCACTTGAACATCATATGGATTCGTGCTCATCAAAAACTTATGCAAGGGGAAACACAGGTGCTCCTAGAAGAGCTCATTTAATGCGCATCAAGGAGTAGCTTTATTAAAAAAACAAGTAATATATATATATATATATAAATCCTACTTAGATCAACAAAGAAAATTTTTATTTTAGCTACTTTTTATTGAATAGTTACAATTAATATAAATATCTATATACATATGACAGAATCACAACATTAAGTGGTAATTAATTTTTATTAATTATCATTAAAGTATCGTATTATCATCCAAAACAATCGTGTATATAAAAATTCAGTTCAACTTAATGCTTTAAAACGTGAGCAAAAAATCTTTTCACAAGTTTTGACACAAGTCGCCAAAAGGGTCGCTAAGTCACCAAAACGGATGCCAACGTGGCTGTATTTGTAATTCTTTGAATAACTAGTTTCAATCAATTAATTTTTATTAGTCATAATTAAATTATTGTATTGTCATCCAAAATAATCACGTATACAAAATTTCAGCTCAATTGAGCGCTTTAAAATGTATTTTATTAACGATTGAAAATTCCACCAAGATAAATAAATAAATATATAGACAGTGTGAGCTAATAGTAGGAATTGAATAAATACAAATACTTCTAATTATTGTATTTCCTCATATCACATATCATTTTAAACAGAAATATGTGAACTTTTAGAAAAAAAAAGTGAAAATCGATAATTTTTCGAAAATTCACGTGCTGGATCTATCTAAGCATTTTTTTTAAAATTAGGTATGGAAAACTAATATTTAGATGGCTCCAAATTCCCAAATACTGGCGCCCCCCCCCCACCACCACATTTTTTGTTACTTCTTGCAATATCTTTTTTTGCATCCAATGAACGTCTTGAAGTACGTTAGCTTTAATGTGAACCGTCTAGAAACACCAGAAGAAAAAAAATCTGCCGTTTGAAGTAAAAATAATGCACGTACGACTCATGTGTAAGAACAAGGGAGGTTTTATTTGTATAGTAACATCCAGTGGCGCACACAAGGGGGGTGTCCTAGAAGTCCGGACACCCCCTCCCAATAGCCCTTGATTATTTTTTTTTCGATTACTTATAGTCCTATGTATATATTACGTAAAGTGTTTATTTATGTATTTGTTATTAATAATTAATTTCATTAATTAATGCTAATTATTTATTCAATAGTTAATTTTATATTGTTTTTGTTCCAAAAATCGACAAAATCAAAAGAATACGTAGGGTGACGTATTTGAGCATGATACCAAAATGGTGGACTTTTGACCCTAGACCCCCCCTTGAAAAGTGTTTGTGAGCGCTACTGGTAACATCAAGTACTTTATTTTTACCGCATAATTCAACTGCGTATTTTTGCCTGATTCAAACAGTAGTTCTTAATTTTCAAATTCTGAAAACACTCCCAGCACTAAATAACATTCACCAAAATTATTCACGTTTTAACTTGAAAAGTGGCTTTGCCCTTTCTTCTTTCCTGTGCATACAAGATATTGGCCATTAAGACAATTCATTATTTGTGAACGTCATGTATGTATGAGATTATATCTTTGATAATTTTTAGATAATAAACAATTTGATTATATAAGCATAGAAGAAAAGTCACTAAAATTACGGGACCCAAATTTTCTTAAAAATCTCACACACAAGTATTCATTTCATTTCTTAATTTTTCATAACGTATTTAACTCTCAAAGAAGAAGCAGGACATCGTCATGCTAATTTTAAATCAAAATATTTCTTCTAAAAATTTTTAAACAGATAAAATAATTTATGAGCACCGAGAGGATTAGACTCACAGAAGTAAATAAAACAAATAAAATATTCGAAGATATTACAAATTATACATTTTCCTTTAACACAGCGTTTCTCAAACTGTGGGACGCGCTCTCCTGGGGGGAGGGGCGTGATAACTCAACATGGGGGGCGCGAGTATATCGAAAAACCAAAAATAAAAGATTACTTCAAAAAATTATTAATTTTCTGAAAGGAAGTAAAACAAAATACATTCTGACGTAATAAATAATAAAATACACATTTACACGGATATAATATACTTATAAAATTTATCAACTCTGTACAATGTATTTGATAATAAATTTATCAATATTAAACGAAGAACAAGTTTAATAATTAACGCTGACTCCCAAGGTTTTGTCATATGCAAAAATTATATCCAAAATTTAATATTTATCTTGATAATTTGTGCGGTTATAGTGTTAATTATTGCACCATGATTAAATATATTATAAATGATAAAAGTTTACATCCATTTCAGAAAGTGAAAATATTAAACATCTTTATTCCGTTCTCTCTCACTCCGTTAATGCAGTGCTTCTCAAACTTTAGTATTTGCGACCCAATTTTCTATCATAATTTTCATTGCGCCCCCCTCCCCCCATAAAATAACATTGTATTGAATGCAATTATAACGTAATTTGATAAATAAAGCTACAATACCACTTTAATTATAAACTATGTAGTAACAGGTGTTGATGGATATAGGAAGGCAGATGAGCTTGGATATGTTATTCCTCTTTCACCGAGAACTTCGTTGGAAGTAGTGTATTTAGTTCTATTAGTCACAGATAAATAATTTATGTCTATATTTTTAAGTTCAGATTAGTAGTCTTTTATCCTGTTGTATCTAGCAATGAAAGAATCTGATGATGGATTTAATGAGTTGCCTTAGAACTGTAAAACCAGCAAGAGAAATTTAATACATTAACACATTGTTTCTCAAACTGTGGGGCGCCCCTCCCTAAGGGGGCATGATAACTCTACAAGGGGGGCGTGAGTATATCGAAAAGAAAACAAAAGATTGTTTTAAAAAATATCAATGAACTGAAAGGAAGCAGAACAAAATACACTCTGATATAATAATAAATAAAATACACATTTACGCTGATATAATACATTTATAAATGAATCAGTAATGTATTTCACAATTAATTTAACAATATTAAGTTAATAACAAGTTTAATAATAACCGGTGAGTCCATGGTCTTGTCATATATAAAATTATGTGCAAAAGTTAATATTTATCTTAATAATTTGAACGGTTTATAATTAGTCTTATTGCAGCTTTACGTCAAAGTATATTATTATTGAATTCAAAATAATGTTATTGTATGGGAGGGGGGCGCGATGAAAATTATAATTTCAAATTGGGTCACAAGTATAGAAAGTTTGAGAAGCACTGCCTTAAAACAATTTTATACATGTATTCTAATCTAAGTGGCACTAAATATCATGGAATTTATCCATTTATACGCTTTTTTAAAATCACGGTTCCGAACGTAGTCCGATACCTTAAAGTGCAACGTACGGCTTTATATAAATTATTGTAGCTCAGCCTCTATGTAATGTAGAAACAAAATACATTTTTTAAACAAAAAACTGTTTTTTGTTCAACAAAACCAAAGTGTTTCTTTTGATTGAAATTGGCCATTTCAGTTTTCCAGTGAGAGTGAGAGGCCACGGTAGCCGAGTGGTATAGGTATCGGATCGTGGCTTGCCTTGTCACGAGTTCGAGCCGAGTACCACTAAAGACACGCCGTGTAGGGCAGCGATGCACACGTTAAATCTGTCGAGAGCTGAAACGTCCTCCCGTTGGTGTGGAGTGGTAGTTAGGAGAGGGGGGGTGCCAGCTCAGGTGTCGTCCACGTCACTTGACCATGATTTAGAATTACGTGGTCAGTCACCAAAAGCCCTCGTGTAGCTGAACAGTGTGTCGTTAATATTCAATCAATCAACCGGTGAGAGTGAGGTTTATTAACGTCGCAACTATAAAGCAACGCGAAGGATATTGGTGACAGACCTCATAGTTTTAAACCTCGATCAAGTGACGAAGACGACATCTGAGCTGACACCACCCTGTCTTAATTACCATACCAACGGGAGGACATTAAAACGGGCAAAATGGCGACGACGGAGGATGACGTGTTTTTTTATGCTGTTCTAAAACATTGCAAGATTATTGAATCTGCGCTTCTGTCGAAATGTAATATAAACCATCAGGTGCGTGAAGAGGCCAGGCAAGCTTTGGGTGAGTTAAAATACTCTCTATGTAAAAATTTTAAAAGGATTAAGGCTATGTTGTGTGTTTTTGAAGTTGCAAATTATCCCTCTTTTCCCCGCTACCTCCACTCCACTGTTCCACACTTTTACCCCACTACCAGGAGCATAGCTACCGCTGTATCAATGATAAGGGGCCCCCAAGCTTCAGGGGTCCCAACATGCATAACTACAGCCCCACTAACAGATGCTCATATTTAAAAAGGGGCCCCGAAAAAATTTTGATACAGGGTCAACTCAAAACTAGCCATGCCAATGCCCACTACAGTAAAATTCTTCCATAAAAGTTCCTTTATGGTTACCTGTCAGTCCTCAACACAGAGAAACCTACCGAAGGTTTTGACACAAAAATAGCCGTAAGTGATACCATGATATGACACATCTCAAAACATGTTTACTTTGCACCGAAAATCTAGGGTAGGAGGTATATTCAAATGAAAGAGAGAGAAAAGAAAAAGAAATTCTTTCCACCCCCCACATATCACCTACTCTTGCTTTCGGACCAGATCAACCGAGCCTTCAGCCGTCAAAGTTCTCACTCTTTCTAATGTCTCGATGTTCAAATAAATGCTCACACTAATCACTGGGTGAGAAATAACGACTGGTGTTATATATTCACGCATTGACACCCCAACAATCAGTGCTGCTGGCGGCGCCTTCGTCGTCAACGTGTTCCAATGTGATGGCAAGTCCTTGATCAAAAAATAGCTATTTCAGAAGCATTCGCTTGCGGAGGCGTGGTCACACTCTTGACGCCTGCACGAGACAGGTGCTCCCTCGAGAAAACACCTCCATGTTTAGAGGCAAGAAAGAAAAAAGCAACAGAAGGCACACAAAGTTGCATTTCCGACAAGATGTCCCCGTGGTATGAAGACCCGCCAATGACAGGCGAGCAACAGGTAGTTTACGGTCTTGCCCCACCGTCTCGTAAACTTGACCTGGTTTTTTCCGAAGGGGGAGGCACAGGCGGAAATTGAAGTACCTGGAGGTGATGAATTAAAATGGCAACTTTTTCGGTGGAAGTATCAGCTTGGCAGAGTTTTAATTTGATGTGGCGAAGAAACAAAATGAAACTGGGATGGGAATGAGAGAAGTAATTACAAGTTCCTCCCTTCCCTTCTTATACACTTCTGTCTTAGGTAATGAATATTTGGGATCTTTCAGCGGTTGTTCGGAAATAAATGTGTGATTCATTATAGGTGAGGACACCTTGATAAAATGTTGTTTTGTTTCAATATATAAAATGATAAATACTGTTCATTATAAGTGCAATCAGCAAATCGTGTTGTGGACATGTTATAACGGCAGTTTTTAATGTATCTTTTCTAAACATTATTCGATAAATGCATATGAAAAACGATTTTCAAAATTTTTAAAAAAAAATTACATTACTCAAGAAGCTATAAGCAAATAAAAATTAAGTAAAAACATATGCTTAGTAATTTGGAATATAAATTAATAAACAGAATTTTATTGACTAAAATATCCGTTGTAAGCTTACTTTAAACTTTTCTTTTTCAAGTTAGTAAAGATGCATGAGATTAATATATACATACATTTTTCAATCAATAAATACTATTCAATATAATTATAAAAATTTCAGAATAAGTTATAACTTTTTTTTTTGTTCGTGTTATCATTGTGTAATTTCAATAAGTTGCCCTGCTAACACACATTTTAGTACCTCCAATTACAGTTTTTGCGGAATTTACTTTTTAAATCAACAAAATATATCATTTTATGGGGCTATTTTCTGTAAACAATTATGATCATCACTCTTTAATATTATTCCTGTGACGTAAAATATTTATTAACCTCATCTGCTTCGAAAAATTATTACTTTCTCTCTTTGCATTATATTTTTCATATTATTTTTCTATAACTAGATGTGCAAATTTGTTGTTGCCACATATAATCTAAATTCAAAATTTCCTTAAACATTTCTGATCAAATCTCTTTAAAAACAAACAAACAATTTTTAATATTTACTAACTTAATTTTTTTAATGATAAAATTACCTGTGTTAAGAGTGCAGATATATTACCTAAAATATCAAGAAATTATAGCACTTGTTTTATTAATTACGAGATCGTGGTAGGCAATCGATCATGGTCGTGGCCGGCGTTTCATCCAACAAGATGTGGATTTGAATCCTTGCGCCACTGAGTGAGTGAGAATTAACGTCGCTCTATTCAGCTATTCGACGTTTTTTGGTGACGGATCTCGCAGTTTTGAACCATGGTCGAGTAACGACGATACCTAAGCTGCCACCCTCCTCTTCTAATTTCCACACCACACCAACGGGAAGACGTTTGATCCACAACATATTTCACGTGCATCGGCCCCCACTGCACGGTGTGTCTTCAGCGACACTAGGCTCGAATTCTTAACATGCCAGCCACGAGTCCGTTACCCTGACCTCTAGACTACCACGGCCTTTACACCACGGAAGATCTGTTGTGTAGAGGGACTGAAGCAGATTAAACAGCAAATGAGCAGATTGAGGCCGAAATCCTTAGTTTGGCGTGTTGTTGAATTTTTAAGAGTGTGTTGGCAGCTCGGGTGTCATTGTCGACACTTGACCGCAGTTCAAAATTATGGCCCAATGGTCCTCGAGTTGTTTTAGAGTACGACGTAGTCACAAACTTGTGGCTTGCATTATTTCTGTCAAATCATGGGGGAGAGTCCCAGGGGGGTAATGAAGAATATTAGCCCCCCCACCCCCCCTACAAAGTCTGTTTTGCCTTTAATATTCTATAAATTTGTTCAATACTTATTTGGCGTCAGTCAGGCTTTGGGCCTCCTAGAATCCTGTCCTCCCCCGTGATGCGAGGATGTATGTTACGCCACTGGAGAGTCCTAGTCCCTTTTAAGACCCCCACTGTGTAGAGGAGCAAAAGCACATTAAATCTTTCGAGACACTTAAAAAACACTCGCGTTGGTATGGTATTGAAGAGTTTGGAGAGTGTGGTTGGGGGGCACCCCAGATGACGGCCTCTTCATTTAACCGTGGTTCTGTATTAAGAGATTTGTCACCAATAACCCTTTTATTGTTTTGTAGTGCAATGTTAGTGAATAATAAATCAATTATTAATTACAAATCATTATCGAGCATAATGACATACTTCAGACAAGTAAGAATAAAAAAAAAAATTTTTTTTATTTCTAATGGGTTGCCGATTGGTGCTTTTCCATTGCAGACCTAGTACATTCCCCGAAAGCTGGTATCTCTTTTTAGTGCTGCACAATATAGGAGAATACCAATCGCCACAGATAATTTAGACGCCCAGTTTCTTCCTTAGAGGGAGGCACCTGAGTTCTGACAATGCGAAACTGTACTAGGATTTTAATTTTGCCTAGAGCACCTACAAGCCAAATAGACACTCCAAGGATCTTTTACATGCTGTATAATCATACAACATGACCGCTGTCGATTTTCTGCATCATGAAAATCCACCGACTTGGGCGGGGTCGAACCCGCAACCTTGGGTGCAGAAGGCCAGCGCCAGCCGAATAAAAAATATTGTACAATATAAACTTGAGCATTTTTTTTTTTTCATTTCTTTTGCCTTAAGGTATCCGACTACGTTCGGAATCGTGAATTTGCAAAAGCGTATAAATGGATAATATTTATAATATTTAGTGTCACTTAGATTAGAAAATGTATACAAGATTGTTTTAAGAGTAGTATTACAATAAAAAATTATTTAAGTACAAAAAAAAATATTTTGATAAAAAATGAACATAGAATGACCCATTTTCAAAATATTCTCCTTTTATGAAAAATGCTTCTATTATAATAATATTTTGCCTGTATATAGCTCAGACCTCTGTACAGAGGCCCAACAAGAATTTTTGAACTATATAACTTAGAAGTGGGTTTATCCATGTTTTACGACAACAGAGAGGAGAAATTTTAAGAAAAAAACGCTGATAATTATTTCAAATGGTTGTAACTCTGAAAAGAATGTGAATTTTTCAAAAATCATAGTTGAGCCTCTGTTCAGAGGTCTGAGCTATATACAGGCAAAATAATATTATAGTCACAAAAGGAGAACATTTTGAAAAAAGTTTATTCTAAGTTAATTTTTTGCTGAAATATTGCATTTAAATAATTT
>BMAV01006442.1:0-104163 GCA_019973955.1 Trichonephila inaurata madagascariensis
TTTTATTTTATTATAAACACAAAATATTTTAGTTTTAAATTTATGTATAGTTTTTTCATATATTTAGTTTTTTTTTGAGTATTTGACTTAGCTTAGAAATATGAGCGTGTATAGTAAATGAAAAAAAAGAGAGAAGGGAAAAAAAAGAAAGATAGGATTTTTGTTTTACGTAGCTCACAGCGTAATAATAACCACTGTCACACACACAAAAACAATGGATATTTAAATAAATTTTATGAAGAAAAACTTAATTTTAAATGACGTAAGTAACGCATTAAAGAAAAATCAGCGAGTAAATGATATTCAATTAAGATTAATTAAATGATTAGCATAATTATAATTAGCTATTGAAACTATTAAATGTGTGTGGGGGGGGTTAGTTTTTTTTATTCTTAATACTGTTATTCCATACTTGTATACTTGTATTCCGAATATTTTTTTCGATTACACATGCTAATAGAAAATAATATTTGGATTCTAAATACGTATTTTAAATTATATTTGCACACTTTTATAAATTTTTGTACTTTAATT
This sequence comes from Trichonephila inaurata madagascariensis, assembly GCA_019973955.1. Lineage (NCBI taxonomy): Eukaryota > Metazoa > Arthropoda > Arachnida > Araneae > Nephilidae > Trichonephila > Trichonephila inaurata. The sequence goes on from BMAV01006442.1 coordinate 535, forward strand.
TCTAAACGATAAAACTACCTATATTGTAAAAATATTATCACTTGAAGATCTATTTATATGTAATTAAGAAAAAAAATATTTAAATAACCAAAAAGTGTTGTACTTTTTGAATATTTCGAGAGTCTTGTAATAAATATAACACATCTCTAAACACAGATTAATTTGTTGACAGGAAAACAAAGATTGATACGAACAAGAACAAAAAATGAGTAGACGCAGCCGGTAGGATTCGAACCTACGCGGGGAGACCCCAATGGATTTCAAGTCCATCGCCTTAACCACTCGGCCACGACTGCTACGCCAGTATTTACAAGTCGCCTTTCAACTCCATTGAGGTAGGTAATCTGAGGAGGCAGGTGGGGGTGGGAAATTTATCTGTTTATCTATGTGAATGCTTCTTCCAAACATATAATACAAGCAAACACTTTCCTTATCAAAACATTCTGCTATTTGGTAGAGATATTGAACTTCAATCTAGCTCGGGTTAGAAAATATGGTACTTTTCCTTTTTGCCACAGCAAATCTTGCCAAGTTGTCGTTATTAACGCACAATAAACACACACACACAAAAATACTATAAAAATAAGTTCTCGATATTATTTCGCCCAATTTTGATTGTATTACGAAAATGATGTTACTAATAATAAAAGGCCGCGTCTTATTTTGAAAATGTGGTGGTGAAAAGTTAACATTGGAAATATTCCGTTTGGGGGGCGTCAGTGTTTCACTATGGAAATTTTTCAACTTCGTGAATCAAATGGCTCTCCATCATTTCGTTTCATTTTAATACGTACATTTCTGATACGCTTGACGAAGCCGTGGCTGACATCTTCTTTTCGCGTAGGAGACGAAGAACCCTATTGGCTGAAATTTAAAGCAATTTTAATTTCGAACACCTTTTCAGCTCACTAGCAAGAAGGTGTTCGAAAGTCTTTTCTATGGAAATTGAGTAAAAATTGTTTGAAATGGTTGATTGAAAGAAAAATTGCTCCAAATACATGTACGTGTGATAAGGCCTTAATACACACAAACACTTTGTGTTTTAATCAAGACGTTCATTTAAATATTCAAGGTCTGGTATTTTACATTAGCTCGGATTGGCAAATATTTCATAGAAAAATATTAAAAGGTTGTGACGGATCTATACGCGTCCTCACACTAATCCTCTTTGGCAATCTTTGGGCAATCTAATTACAGCCATCCCTCTCAAGAAGAAACCATAATATTCAGATTAATTGGACATCATAAAGTCAGAGTTTTGTAATTATAGGGAAGGATGTAGTAAGCAGCTATATTCGCCAAGCAGGTGAGATGGAATAAGATTTACTTTCGCATGTAAAGATTAAGAGTGGTATTTTGCCACTGAGTTGAAGTAGTAAATTTGGGGTTAGGAATCAACGATAGATTAGGTTGAGTTAAATAAGTTGATTCCACATATTTGCTTAATAATCATTGCTTTCTCCGTGCTACTCATTTGGCATTCTCTTTGTGAATAGATTGTTGTTCGTTAGTTTATTTGACTAAATAAATAATTGTGATTATATGGAGTTCTCTGGTTCTGCTTTCATTCCTCCCACACCCTTAGGTAGGCAGGACAGTGAGAGAGAAACTTTGGGAGGAAGTTTCTTACAAGGTTGTATTTTTAAAAAAGGGATGAAAATGTGTGTGTGGCTTTGAACATCAGTATTTGAACCTATTATAGAAGGTTCGGAGAAATTACCTATACTTATTTATTTTGTATAACTATATTTTGTGTTAAAGTGTTCACTTCGTAGGATGCAATAAATAATATCAATAAAGTTCTAAAAGTTAATGTTCAAATCAAAGAGGGTTTTCTTCGGTGATAAAATTTCCGGCATAATTTTTGTTGATAATGTTTTTACTATTAAAATATAATATTGTAGGATAATCGTGGTTTCAATGGAGCCGAAAAACATCGTTCAGGTTGGGTTCAAGTTGTGAAGCTGCAGTTCACTGAAGAAAGGTGAAATTCAGTTACTAAGAGCTGATATAATTCTCAAAGGCTTTAAAAATGCTACAATTATGGAGCAACATTTTTTTACTCATGATCTTGACGTAGTGCGTAAATTAAAATTTAAACTTAACTTTAAGTTTTGTGTAGTTTTTATACGTGTTATGTACTTATAGAAGAATTTTCCTTGTTTTAATTTTAATTTTTTTGTAATAAAAATGAATTTTTTTTTTTGTTTTATTTTATAAAAATGTAATATGAATTTTATTATTACTTTTTTGCACGGTATTTTTGGGATAATATTTAGATTTTTTCCATCTTACACGATACTTAAAATTTGTGAAACCTATCTTTAGATTTACCTTATGTCGCGCAATTATTTTTTGCATAGTATTCTAAGAAACGTATCTAACGTGTAACGTGTCTGCAGTAGTAAAACATCAATCCGCAGTCCTTTAGAAATAAAAATAATAAACTATAGTGTAAATTCTTCTCCCTCAGATTAACTGTAATTTTGATGAGAGCAATGTAAAAAATGCGTGTAATTAAAATATAAACTTATCATAGTTTTAATAGAATGGTATTCAGACTCGCGACGGACGTAATGTCTAAAATACAAGTATCTGAAAGGTACAGTTCTTAGATCAAATAAAGGAAAACGACCTTTGTGAAAAAAAATTAGGAAACACGAAATTTTATTGAAAAAAAAAAAGATAAAAAGTTTAATTGCACTGTAATATTTTTTCCACTTTTCCTTCAACAATTTCAATATCTGTGATTACACTGCTTAATTTACTAATACTAGGGAGTGTAAGCAAATTTTACTTTCCTTTTTCAATTCCTCACACTCTCTATATATTTGTTTATTTATCATAGTGGAATTTTCAATCGTTAATAAAATACATTTTAAAGCGCTTAAATGAGCTGTAATTTTATGTATATGATTATTTTGGATGGCAATACAATAATTTAATTATAATTAATAAAAATTAATTAAAACTAATTATTTAATGAATTACAAATACAGCCACGTTGGCATCATTTTTGGCGACTTGGGTCAAAACTTTAAAAGATTTTTTTTCTCATGTTTTAAAGCATTCATTTGAAGTGAAACTTTATAAACACGATTGTTTTGGATGACAATACGATACTTTAATGATAATGAATAAAAATTAATGACCACTTAATGTTGTGATTCTGTCCTATGTATATACATATTTATATTCATTGTGACTGTTTAATAAAAAGTAGCTAAAATAAAAATTTTCTTTGTTGATCTAAGTAGGAATTGACTTATAAAAATTTTTTTTTTAATATTATTTGTTAAATATATATATATATATGCAACATAGTATGCGAAACTTGAACAAAAGATCTACTAGAGACCTGCCTCTTCACTCGGCCACACTCAATAGGATTTATAAAAAAATGCTTTCGAGATGCCGCTACCAGTGCTGCCAAAAATAAATCATGGAGGGTGCTAATAAAACCTAACTGTGTCTCGGACTCTCCTCTTGCTGCTGCTGTGGCTGAGTTTAGATTATTGACTGGACATGACTGCCTTTGTGCTCATTTGTATCGTTTTAACCTGACTGGCTCCCCTTTTGTGTTTTGTGTGCTTCTGGACAAGTCAAGGACGCTTCTCATCTATACGTGTGCTCTACACTTAAGAGTTTGGACTGTATTGTGAATAAATATTGGAGAGTTTGTTACCTAATGACCTGATGGTCAATGGCCCGGCATGTGATAAATAAAATAAAAAACTTGGACACAGGAAGTAGTCTGAAATTCTACCGGAAGGGGTTTCAAAATATGAATTTTAGGTCGAAAAACTGGGAAATAAATATTTTTAAATCGGAATCGAATGTTTTTCTCTTTCAAATATTTCAGTCTAATTCGACTAGAAGGATACTTATATTTGGTTCGATTGAATTTATTCATTATTATAACACGACCAAATTGTTATTACGCGAGCTCATTTCGTACAAAGGTACTTTTTAGAGTAGCCAGTCAGCCGCTGCATTCCTGTAACGAATAACAACGTTGCCCGAGGAACACCACTTGGAGGTCGGCTACCTGTTGTCCCTCGAGGGCTGTCCTTCCTTCTCTCACTCCTGATATAGACCTTCTGGACAGCCCCGGGGAAGTCGAGTCTCGCGACAACCCCTTCACTAACACTCCTATAAGAAATGAGTCAGTCTGCCTTGTCTCTAAATCGGGTGAAATGGAAAAATAGTCGTGCATTGATAGGAGGGGGCGAGGATCAACGCATCCACAACAAAATACCCGGCACGCTTGTTGGAAAAATGAACAAACTTCAAAACACTGTCTTTGCAACAAATAATTTGGAATAGGGACTACCAAACAGTAAATGCTTTGTTATTAATGATTATTATTAACTAAACACGCTATTCCAGCCTCTGAAATCATGAAATTTTTAAACAAATGAGGGGAGCATGCCGGGTGCCTTCCTGGAGGTCTTGAGGGGTAGCTGGCCCACATTCGTGTTACACGTGGGGGAACCAGGGAAACCCCACGCTGCCAGCTCGATGAAGATATCGTTATATCAGCGAACATGATCTTCATCTCCCAGTTGAAAGAGCTTCGGCGCTCGGCCACTGGTGGGGCTCAGGTAATACGTTGGTGAAAGGGACCAACGCTGTCACTTTTGATCAGTCGCACATTTTGAAGTTTTGGAAGAATTCATCATAAATCTTTTAACTCCTCTCTCCTCTTGGATATATCTCGCTTTTAAATCCGCCTTCTGTCCGTTTGTAATTCCTTGTAATAGTTATATTCATTTTAGGTTATTATAATTTGTATAGGCTATTAAAATTATATAATTAAGATTTTGGATTCCAAATTCAGAAAATCAAATGAATTTTTTAAATTTCTTTTAAATAACCATCTGAGGATGGAGCTGTAAATAATACACGTTATCGGATTAATATTAAAAACTTGATATAGATTTCGTGACTGATGCGAAATTGATATTTACAGAAGAAAATCGCCAGCACAATTTGATACATCAATTATTGCTTAAAGTAAAATAAAATTTATAATTAAATGACTATTCAGATTTATTGAGATTTATATGCTGTAAATTATTTCTATGCCTATGAAATTGCAACTTATAGGTAATAGTTAAAAAGCTTGTATGGTGCATTCATTTTAATGTATTTTAAAAAACGGTAAACTGGATTGATATATAAATTGTAGAATGAGTAGAATATTAATAGAAATAGATAGAAGTCAAACTGTGTGTGTGTATATTGTACTTTGATATTTTCCTTTTAATCTGTATATTTTCAATATTTACACAATTATCGCATTTATCAGTTTTAAAGGGATTCCTCGCTCCAAGATTGGCGATGTTTATTACCAAACGATAACATTAGAGCCGAAATCAAGTGAATTGAATTGTAAAATCATTTATTAATAATGCAAAAGGATGATAGTTACATATTTATTAGTACATGGCAATATTCTAAGAAAAAGATATTTTTTATCTTCTCCCGACCCCCTAATTTGTGTGAGAGCGGTTATGAAAGAAACCTTCGTACAATACAATTATCTTAAGGCGTACATGGCACTATAATAAGACAAAGTATTTGATGCCGTTTTAGTTGCTAATACCAATGTATGATTTCCCTCTAAAAAGTAAGATGAATTACACCTTCTTTAAAGAAGCAATTATTTTACTATAAACGATTTCAGTATCTAACAGTTCTGTAAAATACCTGATATTTGTAAACATGCTTAACTTGTCTAAGGCTTTTGAAATAGTCTGGAAGGGAAAAATTACGGTTAAATTATATGATACATTCAATATTATGGGTTGTTCTGCCTAGGTTTGGATAGCTGACTTTCTGCACCACAGATCCATTAGAGTAAAATTTAACAAGACCTTTTCGGATCCTTTTAAACTAGTACAGGGGGTGCCCCACGGATCAGTCTTAAAATCTACTCTATTCTCCCTGTTTTTGACCGGTGTAAAGGAAAAAAAAACCAACAAACCAAATCAAAGTTGTATTTCTCCCAGCCACTCCTCACATATGCAAAAAATACCAAAAACCTTGATACATGGTACTGAGATTAAAACCATTTTTAAAAAATGACAAATTCAAACATTTTCAGAAATCTTAAAACCCAAAATTCGATTTAATAATAAATACAATGAGAACGCTTAAAATTATATCCAAAACAATTATCATAGAAAAAAAGTATCGGAAAGATAGATTTTTTATCGCAGACTCTTTAAACTTTGTTAAAACTCGCGAAATAAATTCAAACACAATATGTTCAGAAATACATAAATATATTTTGTCAATACCTTATCTCGTGAGGCAGATAATTTTACAAATTTATCTTCAAAAACATGCAAACTCAGGATTTATATTTAAAAAGTATAAGAAGTTTTAAGTATTCATTATAACCGCACCACTCGAAGTATTTTTTTCTGGTGAATCTTCTGTGAACAATTTATTGCTCGTTTGGCTCAACTTCTTTGGCAATAGTAGTAACTGATTGGAAGTTTAATATCTCAGAGGAGAGAAAGAGGCAGAAAACGCCAAAATGCGCCAACTTAACATAAAGATGAAAAAACAGGAATTACGTGAGATGGATGATTAGAAAAAGGAAGGAAACAGGACAATTTTACGTCAAAAATGCGTAGTATACCACGCAAATATTGTTATAGCTTAAAAGTATTTTCTTATAATATTTTCACACTTATCTAAAACAAACTGGTAATGGGACATAATGTACAATCACTAAATGCTTTCATTGGAATGTTAGTGACATAATTATGTTCATGTAATAAACAAATATGGCATCAATAAAACATTTTTAAAGGTATTAAGGCAACTTTTTGCTTACCTTATAAAGTAATAATTTTGAATTTGTGTAAGGAGCAAAGATACCAAGATTTGAGATTAAAATGGTTTTGAAAAAAAAGATACCTTTCTACAAAGCAATAGTGAATCAAACATTATACACAAATTGATATAATTAACCATGTTATATATATATATACAAATCTTTAAACATAGTTTTTCACATAATGCGTTGGTAATTTTCCGTTTCGCTGGTGCAAGCGATAAAGTTGCCAAAAGTGATACAACTGACGCCAAACGAAATATTACGTTGGTAACCTTTTACCAACAAATTTACAAGTAAATTGTGGTCTTTTCTCATGGATAACGTCTTTTTATAATACATCAAAAATGGATGGAAAAAAACAATGAGAATTAACATTTATAACGTTTTTTCTATGTATGTTGTGCGTTGTCGCCAATACGCCAACTTAGCGAGATTTGAGCTGGTGAAACGGAAAAGTACCAGAAAAGGTTTGTTTGGTTTTTTAATTTTATCCTCCTCGCCTACACACACAGACTAAGCATAATTAAATATTGCTACCCATTTTGATTTCATATTTCCATTTGATAATAAAAAAAACCTACATGGTACTGTGACGTCTCTCGCGTCCTTCTTCTAACATAACTCCTAAGTTCTTTGACGGCCACGATTAATGGCAAAACCTTTCCAACCCAATACCAAGAAGACAAACGGATCGAATATGTAAATGAGATATACTTTAAAAGGATAGAAGCTTTGATGAGAAGGAGCGGCAAGTTTAGAGATAACTTAGTGTGGAATCATTCGGATCAAGAGTTAGATGTCCTATAGCTCTGGAAGAAGGATACGTTCATATAAATTAAATTATAAAGAAGTCTGAATCTTCGCATCTAAAGTTACGTTATAGGTATTACTCAATCGCTGAAGGAAGGTGACTCTACAAAAGGTAATATTTTGTATAGGAAGTTAGATTAATCAGTTAATTTATTATAATTAAGATAAGTGTTCTAGTTGCGCAATCTGACTTGAAAATAAGGTTTAATTGGGTGTTAACTCTCACTTTAAGAAAGTTGTCAATTAGAATTAAGTAATATAAGTTATTCTTAATAAAAGTTGTGTTAAGAATTCAATATGTCTCATCATTTAGATAATCCACACCTCTAGCTTACGCGGATCCTAATAGACATAGTCATCACAGGATGGCTATGTCTCAGTACTTTTCCATTTCGCTAACGCAAATGTCACCAACTTGGCGTTAATTGGCGACAACACAATATACATATAAAATATACTAATAAATATTAGTTCTCATTGATTTTTTAATCCATTTTTCATGCATTATGAAAAAGACTTTACAGATAAGAAAAAAACACGATTTGTTTTTAAAATATGGTGGTAAAAGGGAATATTTAGTTTGGCGTCAGTTGTATTGGCGATTTTATCGCTTGCACAGGCAAAACAGAAAATTACCAAACACATTATGTAAAAAAACGATATTTAATAATTTGTAACATAGTTAATTATGTCAATTCGTGTATAATGTTTTATTCACTATTCCTTTGTAGAAAGGTCTTTCTTTTTTTCAAACCACGTTAATCTCAAACTGTTGTATCTTGCACAAATTCAAAGTTATTACTTTCTAAGGTAAACAAAAAATTGTCTAAACATCTTTAACAATGTTTTATTGATTGCCATATTTGTTTATTACATGAACATAATTATGTCATTGACATTCCAACGAAAACACTTAGTGATTATACGTTAAGCCCCTTTACCAGTATTTGTTTTAGATAAGTGTGAAAATATCATAAAGAATACTTTTAAGATATAACCATACCAGGCATTTTCGACTTCAGATTGCTTAGTTTCCTTTCTTATTCCAATCACGTAATTCCTGTTTTCTCATTTTTGCTGCCAAATTGGCGCATTTTGGCTTTTTTAAGTCTCTCTCTTCACGCCGAGATATTCAACTTTCAATTAGCTACAACTTTCGTCAAAGAAATTGAGTCAAACTAGCTATAAATTGTTCTTAGAAAAGCCGCAAAAACAATAATATTTCAAATGGTGTGGTTATAATGAATACCATCAATTTCTTATACTTTTTAAATATAAATCCTGTTTCTGAGAATGAAGTTGTTAAGTTATCAACCTCACGCGAGATAAGATATTGCCAAAACCTATCTATGTTATTCTGAATATTGTCTGAATTTATTTCGTGAAATTCAAACAAATCTAAGAAGTCTACGTCAAAACATATTTTTTTCAATACTTTTTTTTAATGATAAATGTTTTGAAAATAATTTTAAGCATTCTCGATCTATTATTATTAAATCAGTTTTGTGTTTTAAAATTTTTAAATATTTTTGAATTCATTAACTTTTTTTAAATGGTTTTAATGGTACTTGTCAGTTATGCTGAACATGAGTTGGCGATTGCTTTTTATAGTTGTCGCCAGCACGAGCTTTCGGAATGTTACTCGATGAGATACAAAAACTGCAAGTTCATTTATAGAGCAGACTGTGACGGGTTTTTAATGTGTGGCGGTATTTCGTTGGCATGATCCCTATAACCGAAAATTCTCGTCTTAATAATATCGGAGGAAGAATATTTACTTTATAAAAAGCACCCCTGTATCGAATAGTTCAGGAATTTTATGTATTTATTGTAACCATATTGAGTCATCACGAAACATTATTCTGCGGATGGATCTGAAAGTAATAAATACGAAAAAACATAAATGTTTAAAAACAATAAACTCAAATGCGATTTTTTTTCAAGAAGTTAATTTGGTAAAATCCTAGCTGAGCACACTTCTGTTTTTGGCGCCATTTTTTTCGCCAAATGGCGCCAAAACCCCGTGTTTAAAAAGAATGACACGGACGAAAACGAAGAAAAACGGGGATTTTTAAGATGTTAGCTGGTCCCAAAAAAATTTTGTCGCCAAGCAGTGGGGCCCACTGGACCCAAAACCTTTTTTTTTAGATAACTTTTTGATTTCATTCTTTAAAAAGTATTCAAGAAAAAGCGAAACCGGTAAAAAAAGATTGTAATCGAATTATCAATGATTTTTGATAAAAAAATACGTTTTGGGGAACTCAAAAAAACTTTTTGTTTCTGAATAAATCTGGTGAACAGTAAACCATAGCATTATTTTTAAACCCTTTTCTACTATTATAATTAAAAAAGTATTAAAATTTTAATTTTACTTTGTGGAAAAAATTAAATAAAAATTTTGGGTTTTAATATTGTTAAAATTTAAATTTTTATTTACGTAGAACGTGTTAAGGAATTTTTTTACACCCCCTTTGAAAAATAAAAACCTCGATTATGGGAAAATTTTTATTATTGCATGTTTAAAAATTTTAAAGATGTAAAGACGCAATTACTATTCCCATAGGGGAATTTGTTTTTAAAAAGGGAACTAATTTTTGCGAGGAGGTCGGACGCGCCTTGAGTATGCTCGATTTTCAAAAAATCCCTCAGGAAAATACCCCTTTCCTTCGGTCTTGATCGAACCTTCCGGGGAGAACAATCTCAGTTAAAGAAGGGCTTTTCCTTTTTTTCAGTTGGAAAAAATTCCCCCTTTTCCCGCAAAGAAACATTTAAAGAAAAATTTAAAAGGGGGGAATTCCCCCTTTTGGGCTGGTAAAATTGTCTCTACCTGAAAATTAGTGTTAACTTCAGGGCAATAATATCACCTTTCCTTTTTTTTTTTGAGACATTACCTCAGAGGAGTCCCCCCCAATCCATGGGTTCAGACCCAGTTTTTTCAATTTCCCCCTTCCATTTTTTCGATGTGGACCTCTGTGGGCTCCCACTCCATGGGAAGAACTCCTGAAATGAAAGTCTCCGAAAGAGTTATAGAAAGTGCCATAGTTTCTCGGCAAAAAAAAGATTCAAAACAAATCTAATACAAAATAAATTTTTTTAAAAGCTTATAAATACTACGAAATCTAGTTAGAAGGAAAGAGAATAAGAAATTCAACACATCAATTTGATTTTTTAGTCAATAAAAATTTCGTATTTTTTGGTTTTTCTCCGGGATTTTTTCCCCGTATCGGAAATAACGCAACCTCAATTTTTTTAAAACTAAAGCCAAACTGGCGAAATTTGGTTAAAAATTTTGTGTTCTAATGAATTTTGAAAAAATTGGGGAAAAAAAGAAATTTAAAGTGAAAGTTTAAGTACATAAAAAAATTAAGAGTTGAGTTGTTTAAAATAAATATGATTGTATTTTTCAAAGAAAAAATCATGATATTAAAAATAAATTTTTTTTTATATCTTCACTACATATTACATTAATATGTAATTTTGTAAGTTTTCAAAACTCGATGAATTAAATAAAATATATATCAAGACTTATTTTGGTTTGAAATTTTAAATTCAGTTTTTCTGCGTTACTCCAACTATGAACAAATGCTTCGTTTTACAATAAGAAATTTGATTTTGGAAGATGAGTTGACATTTTAAATGTGTAAAAATAATTCTGTAATTTTATAAATTAAAAAAAAATCTATTTTTAAATAAGAATAAAGTGATTTTATTCGAAGTTTGCAATATAATAGGAAGCCTATTTAAACTCTACATAATTCTGTTTCCTTTTTTATTACAAATTAAATCAAGAGCTATCTTACTAGCTAAAGGAAGCTGACGCACAAATGAAATAGGTCTGGAAAGTATTCATATTGTGGTATGAAAATTACCAGAGGAAGATGTTCCACTTAAATTATGAGCCTCGTCCTCCAATAGTGCTTTAATATAACGAAGTTAATTAGCTGTAAAGAGACATTATGTGAAACCTGTGACACATGAAGTTTAAAACATTTAATATGATTGTAATAGCTTTCCTTACATTGTGTTTACATTGATTCGACTTGTTTTATTATTATTATTTGATTTGACGCTATCAGTTTAATAGGTACTTTTCCGTTTCACCGCAGACGATAAAATCCCCAAAACAGTACAATCGAAATGGAATATTACCGCTGGTAAACTTTTACCATTTTCAAAACAATCTGTGGTCTTATCTTATTAGGCTTAGAATAGGGGAGGGGGGAAGCCAATTTTTTGTCAACCAGAATCAGTCGCCAAAGGTATTTATATGTAGCGATAGCTGTTGTTCCGAGAGTTGTGAAGAGCCGAATATACATCGCCAAATTCTGGGCGCTTCTAAACTTTAGCCTTTGTTAGTTTCTTTTTCATAACACAGAAAAAATAGATGAAAAACCAATGAGAACAAACATTTATAAACACTTTTTTAAGTGTATGTTGTGTGTTGTCACCAATAAAGCCTACTTGCCTGCACTTTCTCCAGAGAAAAGAAAAAAAGTACCTTTTAATATTATATTTATGAGTAATTGCATATTTTATGCCATGTGATTTTACATCTGGCTTAAAAATTACGGTGCTTACGTATTATCGCAACAATCGCCAACGTTCAATATAACTAGCCAAGTTGGAAACCCCAATTTCGTATGTGTCGTATGCGCTGAATTGGCAATCATGCTTCTTTTCATATAATGTCGCCAATAGGTTGCGATAATACGTAAATACCAAAATTACTTTATTCCTTCTGCTTTTTATATAGTCGCTTCACTATTTCCTAAGATCACAAAATTCAATGAGTGGATAAGGACAACGCAAATGCTCCAAAGCTTTGGGCGCTATTTATTATGTAATATGGAAATTATAAAGCTATTGCATAGCATGATCACTTTTTATCACTGTGTTAGTCGATCGATTTTTGCTGAAGTACTAATTGCATTTTATTTACATTTTGGATATTTTTACTTTTGGTTTCTTGTTAGTTTTTATTGCTTTATTTTGTAAATTACATTCATTATCTTCTTTTATTATTTTTAATTAATTTGTTTTTAAATTTTTTTATCATCAACTATTTTCATACTTTATATGAAAATTGTTTTCTTAAATGGAGGTTGAATTGAATGTGGTTAGCAGACTTAACTGCTCATTTTGAGATTAACTCTTCACTTACCCCGTTTTTTTGAAAAGTCATTTAAGAGTAAGAACAGTTGATCATAAGTATCATCCAAATGAATGTATGAGAAAATTAGGTATTTACGTATTATCGCAACAATTGCCAACTCTATTAATAACTCTCCAAGTTGGCAACCCGGATTTCCTATGTGTGTACGCACTGAATCGGCAATCATGGGCTTCGTTTCATATAATGTCGCCATAGGTTACGATAATACAAAATTATTCTTACGAGATGCTTTTTAAAAAGCCACATTGAAATAAATAGAATTTAAGTTTAGATTATGTATAATTTGCATTTTACACATAAATTTAGCTTTGTACTTTTAATACAGTGAAAATCGTTTAACACGAAATTGAGGGGACTGAGATATTTTTTCTAAAAAGATATTTCAAAAAAGAAAAAGACGGTGGTTGCATAAGATCTTAACCTATTGGCGACGTGAAATGAAAGGAATCATCTGGTTGCCAATTCAGCGCATAAGACACATAGGAAATCGGGATTGCCAACTTGGCATGTAATTAATAGAGTTGGCGATTATTGCTATAATACGTAAGTACCAAAAAAATACATAATCAACAAAATTAAGTTTATTAGGGTACATTTTTTATTTACAAAGATATGTTCAAACATTTCCCTAATTTGCACTCTTTTTTTTTAATTATTATTGTTAATGTAGAATTAGCAATACCAAACAGAAGACGAAAACGGAAATCTGTAATTTTCATTTTCGTCTTCTGTTTTTGATCAACAGCCTTAAGCAGCTCCATCTACATTTCAAGCGAAATAGAAATTTTCTTTCCCCGAGTTCTTTATCATTGTGCTAGTAAGAAAAGATTCTTCAAAAATAGAAAATAAAAGGCTAACCAAACTCACACTGAGTTTTACTCACACTACGATATATTGATTACTGAATTCCAAAGCCAATTGATGAGAGATTAGTTGTTTTTGTGTTGCGTTTGCAAGGACGGAGAGTGAAAATAGCTTATATAGACAGGCAGGCAGGCAGACAGACAGACAGATAAAATTGGCTCGTGTCACAGGCTATTCCGAGGGTATTTCAAAGTCAAGTTAGCCTCCTCCCTACGAAACATATGAAACCACCTCTCTTCCATTTCACACCCCCTTTTAAATCTCGCTTGTGCAGCTGGTGTTTTTCGTATTTTGTTCATTCCCAGAAGGGAAATCTTTTCCTGTTAAAGCGATTTTCGTTTTGTGTTAAGAGAAAAAGCACGGAAATACGTAGTAGTTTGTCGGGATGGTTATATTATTTCGTGTTAAGCACCGATATTTCGTCTTAAGCATTTTCGCGTTAAACGTGTTTCACTCGGTTTTATGCTTTTATTTTTCTTCAGGAAGAGCAAAATTGAAGATATTTTTATGGAATTTACACAGTTTGATATATCTGTCTTTTTCAGCCATTTTTATTTTTATTATAATTGGGAAGGGTACCCCTGTCTCTGCCTGACGACAGACCAACCACTAATGTACAAATTATATAACTATCCACACTCATTGCTCAAAATATAAAACTATAATTTACATGTATTATGCAATTCCATTAATTTTTGCCTTTGATGCATTCCCACATAATATGTAAGGCATTGGCCCGTGAGGGTTGCCCTACTTCTACATTATCTTCACGGCCTAGAGGTGTGGGAGTGAATGAAGAATCAGACGTTGCCATAATCTTAATGTCTCTTTATTAAGATTTTAACTTAAACAATACACACACACACACACAATTATAGTATTTATATTTAAATCAAGTTAATCTGTGGTGAGGAGACACACAATACGTATTACAAAATAAGCGCGACCCTCATCACTATATCTAACTTTACCGCCTACTCCTAATCTCAGTACATACACAGTTCCTAGTAGTAATTTGAACAATTTTACCTCTATATCCTGGGTAAGCAGTCTCTTTAACTTGAACGTACTGGCCCAGATATATTAAATCTTGAACGCGGGTTTGCCTCTTACTTTAGCTTAATCACTTGAACCTCGGATAATTACTTCCCGTAGCCACACTGCTTACGCTAAACTTCTGCTATTTAAAAAGTTGCTAATTTGAATATTCGCTCACGTTCTTCTTCTCGGGTTGGTTGGAAAGAATTGCCATTCTGGCCCCAAAGAAACCCAAGAAGACAATTAATGGAAAGCGTCATGAGCCCGTCACAAATAAAAGCATCATTATGTCCCCAATGATTAACAGACACAAAAAAATATCTCAACCTGTTTAGTATGAAGTTGGCATAATTTCTGTGGACCAAATTTGATGACTTCGTGATTATGTTGTTAACCACTTTTGACGACTAGGCGACTATATGAAAAACTTTCTGGTTGCATTTGCGCTGTCCTGATCCATTCTTGATAATAGTTAGCCGATTACAGTGGTGTAGCGTGGGGGGTGCAGAGAGGGTCATGACCCCGGGCCGCATATGAAAAGGGGAAGCGGCAAGCCCCACGATATTTAAATTCAAAAAATATTTCGAACTCCAAATCGCGACCGCGCGACGAAACTGACGGATACGAGTGAAAAGTTTAATACACGCATAGATGTAAGAAGTTTGTTAGGACGCTATGAAATCACACTCATTTTTATGTTACTTAGGCTTCTGGAACCAAGAATTGTGTGAAGTCAATGATGCTCAAAATTATTTGCAAACAGAGGAACTAAATATCCATCAATGTGCTAAAAAAATATTTGCATTACAGACCGTATTAGAAGCAAAACGAGAGGCATTCGTGAATGACGCTTTAATATATGCTAAAAATTTATGTGAGGAGCTTAAAATTTCTTTTGGACCCCCAGGACGAATCAGGAGGAAGCATATATTTGGCGACGGAAGGAAAGATGATCAGTTATCGTACGAAGATGACTTGAGGCGAACAATGTTTTCAATAGACAGAGTAACTGCTGCGATTAAAGAAAGATTCCAACAGTTGCAGAATCTAGCGCAAAAATATGCTTTTTTAAAGCCTGAAGTGATATTGAGCATGGTCGAACTTAACTTAGATCAAGTTCCTCAAAACATAAATAAAGTAGAATTCCAACTTGAACGCGTACGTCTGCAAAATTTCGTAGATGCAACAGTCCCAGGCTGTAAAAAAGAACTCATTAGGTCCGGCTCTCTGGGTTTATTAAAATGTATTATTGAATCCACAAACTTGAAGATGGCTCACCAAACATTAACATAATGTTGAGAATTTTTTTAACATCTGCCATCAGTAATGCTAGTTGCGAGAGAAGCTTCTCTAAGCTAAAATTCATAAAAAATTATTTCAGATCGACTTTGTACATGTTAGGGCTGTTTTCGGCTAATGTTAAAGAATAGGACCCAAATTCGGAATGTTTTTCAGATATAAAAATACTCAAACATTAATATTATATTCTGGCTTCACTATCCTGTAGAGAATCACTTACTTAATCACACTACTCATTTTTATCCGAGTTTTGACACATTTTGTCTTTTATAAAATGTGTTTCGCATTTTTTCTCCTATACCATAATGCTAAATGAGCTATTCCTTTACATGTTAAAAGAAAAAACTAATTATTTATTAAATATTTTGAAATTTTAAAACACTCATAGTATAAACAAATGCATGAGTTACGATGACACAAATTTTTATAAAAATTGAGGAATTTTTTTGGTCCGAAAATGGCTTCGCGTTAAGTTCTCACTCTTGTGCATATGGCGAAAACAGCCTTAAGGGTAACAAATTTAGCTATTCTGGCACTTGAACATGAAATACATATTGATATTGACAATTGTATAAAAGATTTTTCTATGAAAAAAAAACTTGCATTTTTAATCAAAAAAATTTCAAACTGCATTTTTTGACTTTTACTAATCTTCTTGACCAGTAGCGCACACAAAAATTTTTCAAGGGGAAGGTCTAGGGTCGAAAGTCCACCATTTTGGTATCATGCTCCAATACGCCGCCCAACATATTCTTTTGATTTTGTTGATTTTCGGGAACAAAAACAATACAAAATTAATATTGAATGAATAATTAGCATTAATTAATAAAATTAATTATTAATAACAAATATATAATTAAATTTTACGTAATATATACATAGGATTATAAGCAATAAAAAAAATATCAAGAGCTATGGGGGTGTATGGACTAAACACTCCTTTGTGTGCCACTGTTCTTGACTAATAATTAAAATAGAGAGGCGACAAACTTCCGATCGTCCCCAGGCGGCGAAAGCCCACGCTACGCCATTGGCAGAGGATAAAACAAAACAGTCACAATAATACTACAAGAAACTTAATAGACTTAAGACTAAAATGGTTGGTTTAAATATAGTTTTCAAGAGGCCAAATTTTCCTTTTATTTGCCTATATTGCTGGGCTGGAATAAGATAGTAAGAGAGCATATATTAAATTTTTTTCATTCTAATATTAGTCCTTAAAAACAAAAATACCCATAAATGAATAATATAAAAATATCTACATATTTAGAATTATTGAAAAACTTTAAAAATAAATCTGAAAACTTTATTGCTGACAACCAAAAGGAGCAAAAAGTAATATGTACTCCCTTTCAAGATCCAAATCAATGGAGACCTTAGAATAGGAATTTTAGGATATAATTGTTTCCAAATATTCTTCCAAGAAAGTGACAGTATATTGTACTTAAAAAGTGTGGGGTGGGAGGAATTTATGTTTTAATTCATTTATTTTGCAAAGAGAGAATATATATAAACTAAAATTAAGATAAAAAATCTAAATCCGAAAAAATTCGGAACTAGTTAGCTAATGGCGCCATCTGGGATTAAGTAAAATGATTAATTTATATTAAGATTTAAATGAAGAAAATTAATATAATACATTAGTATGTTCTTGAATTTATTAAGGAATTTATCTGTTATTAAGTAAATTCTAGAATTTAAAAAGATTTACATTAAGTAGTTAGAAATGTATATATATATATATATAACCTCCCTTTGATGGCTGAAAGTATCATTTGCTTATGCCTTTTTTTTATTTTTGTCTTTTTTTGTTGCTAGACTGACTTGTACCTTTTATTAAAATGTTTTTGGTTGAATTTTTATACATATAGATCATTCTTTTAAAGAAATGGGTATATAATACCTTTTATTTAATTTTTATTTATTTATTTATTATTATTATTTCCAGTTTAAATTCTTTATTTATTTATTTAATTTCAAATACATTTATCCTTTCAACTGTTTTTTTCCCTAATTATTTTCTACCTGTATCTACTTTCATTGGATTTCTTGTAAATGAAATATCAAGTGTGTTCAATGTTTTTCCCCCCAAAAAGATATAAAATTGAATTATTTTCAATGCATAATACGTTCTTTTAAAAAAATTAAAAATTATTTGGTATATCTAATTACGTATCTATCGGCAATTATGTGCAGTATCTAAATTGTTTCGCCTGGAACATGCCGAGACGAATACTTAATTTAAAATATAATTATTATTATTCAAAGGAATTCAGATAAAAATGGCAACTTTTCACTTATTTTGAAAGTCTTAAATAATTTGATGTTATATTTCTTGGTTTCCTGATTATTTGAAAATTTAAGTGCTACTGATATCAATGGAGAAAACAACTGAAATTGTTTCAATCCAAAAAAAAACGTCTAATAAAATTTATTGTTATATATTTTTTAGAAATTTCAATTAAACCTGGCATAAACGCCATTTATGACCACAAACTATTTTTTTCCGCAAACTTTCTACACATTTGACACATTGCACATTTAAACTTCAAAATATTTTTGATTGATTGAAGGATGGATGGGGAAAAAAGGTTATCTCATAATTTTTTTAAATATTTTATTTTATGATATGAATTAAAAGAT
Source organism: Trichonephila inaurata madagascariensis (assembly GCA_019973955.1). Classification (NCBI taxonomy): domain Eukaryota; kingdom Metazoa; phylum Arthropoda; class Arachnida; order Araneae; family Nephilidae; genus Trichonephila; species Trichonephila inaurata. Next base: position 19,215 of record BMAV01006442.1, read on the forward strand.
CCACTGAAAGATTCAATTTCAACAAATCTATTTTTATTAATTATCTCATTCAATGTCTATATTTCTTTTCTAAAATATCTGACTGCATTTTGATATTGAATATTGTTTGAGATCGAAGTATTTATTATGGCCAAAAATATTTCGAGGAAACTATGATTTTTTTCTGAAAATGAATATCGGACTTCCATTATTGAATGAAATAATATTAAATCAATAATAGCACTTATATTAAAAATACACGTTTAAAAAATAAACTTCGTTGAAAATAATATCTTAAAAATCGCATAAAAAAATATTTGATCTGAATATTTGTGTTTCATAAATGAATAAAACAATTACATTTTTTTAAAGACCGTAAAGAAAAAACAAAAAATTTCCGCAGCCGGTAGGATTCGAACCTACGCGGGGAAACCCCATTGGATTTCGAGTCCAACGCCTTAACCACTCGGCCACGACTGCTTGTGAAAGAAGGAGAATTTTGCTATATGAACTTAATCTTCCCGGTGCTATTTTCGCCGTTCGGAATAATTCTGTGTTGTTTTTTTTTAAAGTGGAAATTATGATTTTTTTTTAATCGTTCATTATTCTTTGTCCCGTTTTTTTTATTTTTAAAGATTTTTTTTATTTGGCCGTATAATTTATTAAAAAATACGAATAAACGATTTTTAAATGAAAGGGAAATATTGATCCATCGAATACCAATAAAGTTCTACAGTTTAATTTCATTTTTACGACGTGATACTAATACAATAAATCATAATTTTTTACAAGAAAAATAAAAATAGAAAAAAATTAGTCTGCACTTGTGTTTATACATTTAAAATATAAACTTTTCTCTTAGATTCATATTCACAGAAATGTCGTTGAGTTTTCCATTGTAAGTTTGTTGTAGACTAATAATAATATAATTTTGAAAAGTTTAGGTTTCATTTCGCTAAAAAAGAAAATATTTGTGTGATGCATTAAAAATAAGGAATAAAAAATTATCGTTTAATGGAATACAAACGATATTTTTAAAAAATATGTTTAAAAACTTCATATTATAACAGAACTTAAAAAAGTATTGAAAAATAGTTGAATTACTTACAAAATTATTACACTTTTAAGGTAATAATTTTGGACAGTGGAATTATTTTAAATTATAATTTTAATTTTATAATTGTTAATTTAAATGCTTCCGAATATATAACTATTAAAATTAGTATTTAAAATAAAGTGCAGTACAATAATTTTATTTTATGCATAGTTATTTAGCGTTTGCATAATTAAAAACGTTTCAAAATTTAGTAGGTATTTTTAAAATTATTTGCTAGAAAATAAAGGGATTTCTCACTATACATATAATTCCTTCAAAAATTTTTTTTAACCCGTAAAAATTAATTCATAGCCTGTTTCTACTATATCTCTACTGTATATTTTATTTAATCAGATGAAAAAAAAAATTAAATAAGACAGAAACAATATAATGCAAGAATTGGATTTATTTTAAATTTTGAATTGTATTTTTAAGTAATAATTTTGAGTTATATTCCTTTTTTCAGCATTAAATTTGAATTATCTTTTCGTGGTTCATTCTGAGTTTGTTTGAAAAAAATTTAATTGTATAAGAGGATAAATTGGAAATTTTTCAAAGAAAAATAATATAAATAAGAAAACAAAAAAAATTTGAAAAAAAGATTTATATTTTAGAATTCAGTATTTCTATTTTTTACGATAAAAGACTCGACAACCCTCAGAACTATATTCCATTACAATATTTAATGACGGTATTCTTTATTTGCTTTGTACTTTAGCAAATTATTTTGGTTTTCATTTCTTTTTATGCCTGCATATTAAGTAGTTACAAAAATCAAGGTAGACATCTACATAACAATAAGCTCATTCAAGCGATCGCTGAAAAAGAATCTGTTGTGGATTTTCTCGTACCGGGTTACATTCTAAAAACAAAACAGCCAAAAGGCCGAGGGTATGGTAAAATTTAAAAAATCTTGTGTATGTGTGATCAATGGGGGTGGGGGCTGTTTGAGCCCCCAAATTCCACCCTTCCCCTGTTTGACATTGATTATTTTTCTGTATGTCCAATGTAGGTCCCACTTATGAAAAGTATAGGTACTTTTTTCCATCAATGCCATACCACTTGGCGACATTTTATTAATGTTGGCTTATTTTTTCGGCGATAGGAGTCACTGCTTTGATTTATTTCCCGGTATTCGTTATTAAATATAAGCTACCTCATAAGCCTAAGTGGCATCAAGAATAAGTGGTACGGCTTTTTGAAACTTGAACTGATCTGGGAAAACTAATTTTTGTCCACCATGGGAGTTAGTTTCAACTAAAAATAATGTTTGAATTAAATTTATGCTACAATTCACACGTCTTTATCAGTAATGCGCTTAGTTTTAAAAATATATTTTACCATTAAAAAATTTCTATTTTTAATTTTTTATCGCGTGGAATCCTTTATTTCGTATAATGACTTCTTTTTGTGAAATAATTGATCACGTCAGATAGAATATGTAAAAATATTTTATTATATGGTTTAATTTTTTTAAAATATTATTTTAATAGATAAAGTTTGTTTTGAAAAAAATTTTAAAATGTTTTTTCCCCAAGACTGAAAACCTAACATTTTAAAATTATAAGTTGCAGAAACTTAAATATGATTGTTGCTATTGTCTTTTATTCTTTTTTTATTTATATTTAATTAATTTAATTTTTTAATTTTTTAAAAAAAAATATTTCTTTTTTTTCTTTTTTTATTTAAAAACCCTTCATTGGAATAAAAAATAAAAATAAGGGGTTTTTTTCCTTTTTTTTTTTAAATTAATATTTTCAAATATAAAAATCTTAATAAATTATCTTTAAAAATTTAAATAAATTTATAAAGAAATTAATTATTATACTTTGGAAAAAGAGAGGAGAGAGTATAATAAACTTTTACCGCTGTTTTATCAACAAAGAACTAAAAGGGAAACTTGAAAATATTGCATTTAATAATTGACACCATGGCTAATGAAAACAGGGATATTCGAAAACGGTTAATTAATTTAAAAAATGAAATGAGTAAAAATTTTATAGATCATAGTCTGCGATAAAAATATATCTCAGTTACATAATTATATAATAGTTTTAAATATTGTTTAAATATACTTAGAATAAATCAGTGGCGTAGGGTAGGAGGGTGCAAGAAGGTCTATCTTTCCCTGGGCGCCTCTCGTAGAGGAGCAAAAAACGATCCCCAAGACAATCAAAATAAAAATTTTCAGTATACTTTCGGGAGGGGGGAAGCAGATCCACGTTTTGGTAAGCCCTTAATGTGTGTACTTATATTATTATTGAAAATAATACAATTTTCATCAAGAACTGTAATTACGTGAGTAATATAATTAGGAAACTTTAGTACACTACTAAGACAAAAAAATAAATAAATAAATAAATAACTTTCTAAAAGAGCTTCAAAGGCAGTGAAATATGTTTAACGTGAAAACGCTTAAGGTATCCGACTACATGCGACAACTTTTTTCCAAAAAAATAAAGATATGGAGATTTTTTTTAAAATTTTATTTTATTTATTTATTTATTTATTTTTGTGGTTTTTAGATTTATTTAGTACATTTTAAGAAAAAAAGGCTAAAATTAAGAAGAGAAAAATAAATTATTACTACTTAAATGAGAAAAAAAGGGTAAAAATTGACAAAAATTCATAAAAAGGCCGCTTGTACAAATAGTAAATGAACAAATTCCCAAATTTTTTTTTTTTGATCTGTTGCTTTCCCTTTCCCTTTTTAAAACCCTTCGATAAGAGATTTTTTTATTTTTTAAAAAAATTAGAGCACTTTATCTTTAGTATGAAATTGCTTAAAAAAAAAAGTGATTATATTCACATAAAGAACTGTAAATTTTCTATTAAAATAGTTATTGATAAATGCGAAGGTCAAAATACTTCTACTACTATACCAAACATACACAAAAAAATTCACCAAATTATTTTAAAAACCTTTTGAGCAATCGCTTTCCCGGTTTGAGCTTTTCCAAGAAAACACATTTCGGGTAAAATGCATTTTAAAGGTTAACATTTTAAACACTTGTAGTTTTTGTTCTAGTGAATGAAAAATAAAAAGTTTTGTATTTTTATAAAGTTAATAAGGTGGCCTATAAAATAAAATCATTTAAAAAAATGTGTCAATTTTTTAAAAAAAAATCGTGGTTTTAGAGTAGTTGGATACCTCAAGACAAAATATCGGTTAACACGAAATAATGTAATAGTCCCGACAAAGTACTATATTTTTTTATGCGTTTTTTTTTCTCTTAACACGAAACGAAAATCGTTTAACTTGAAAAAATTGCCGTACTGGGAATGAACAAAACACGGAAAACACCAGTTGAATTGGACTGTCATAATGTATCATCGGAAAATTCGTTGCAGTACATGATAATAATGTGTATAGAGCTCCAATTATGGCACACGAAGACTTTTGAGTTTGTTCAATGCTAAAAAAATATTATTGAGGAAGATTCCGACGATGAAAATAAAAAGAATAGTGAGCTCCCGTTCCTACGTCATCCGAAACGAGGAACATCTTGAAAAGAATGCAGTTATTTCGTCACACATTCCAATACTGAAAGGAATAACGAAATGGGCAACACTGAACAATTTGTTGAAAACTTGATTCTTTAAAAACACAATGCAAAGAAAAGTATGATTATTTTCCAAAAACTCAATAAATGTTTCGTACTTCAGAAAACTTGAAAGTTTTGTATTAAGTTCTTTTGAATGCTTTTGTTTCATTGATATTTATTAAATGCATGCATATACAAACATTTATATAAATAAAATGTACTCAGATTTAATTTTGTTGAATATACGTTTTATTCATTTATTTATTTATTTATTCAAAATTTTTAACACAAAAAAAATTTCAGTCCCCTTAGTTTCGTGTTAAGCGATTATCACTTAAACCCAAAAAATTCTTTTTTGGGGGAAAAAAAATTTTTGGAAAACTGAAGCAAGAATTTTTTTTATTATAAGGAATATTTTTTGTGTAGAATATAAAGTCATTCGGGTAAATCTGCTGTTGAAAATTGGAGCTGATTCTATAACTGAATTTTGAATTATTTACATTACTAATTAAAAAATTGAAATCTGTTCTAATTGTATATAATTTTTTTTCTTCAAAAAATTATTTTATATATTTGAGAAAACACAACACCTATCAAAATATTTCTACATTTTAAATTTTTATAACTTGATAAATGCATATTTTCCTCTCACATATTAGCTCTGTCATTATAAATGGCGTTCACTGACGTCTTTTATAAGGAGGAAGTAGTACACTAAACAAGTAATAAAAAATTTAAAAAAAATTTTCATCAATTCCCCACCTTTGAATAAACATTTTTTTTTTTTTAGTTACTTTTTTTTAAATAGTTACTTTAAAAATAAATATGTATATACATATGACAGAATCGCAACATTAAGTGGAATTAATTTTTTTAAAAATCATTAAAGTATCGTAATTCCCTTCAAAAAAATCGGTTATATAAATTTCAGTTCAACTGAATGCTTTGAAAAAGGGGGGAAAAAAACTTTTTTAAAATTTTGAACCTTTTTACTAAAAAAGAAGCCAACTTGGTTTTATCTGTAATTTTAAATTATTAGTTTTTAGTCAATTAATTTTTTTAAATTTAAATTTTAATTAAAAAAATTTTTGTTTTTTTTTTTCCCAAAACAATAGTGTATAGAAAAAAATTTTAGCTCAAAAAGAGGCCCCTTTTTAAAATGTGAGAAAAAAAGTTTTCAAGTTTTGACAATGTCGCCAAAAATGATTCCAACGTAGCTGTATTTGTAATTTTTTTAATAATTAAATTCTGATCAATTAATTTTATTAATTATAATTTAAAATTTCTGTATTGCCATTCCCAAAAAAATCGTGTATATAAAAAATTTTAGCTCAGTTGAATGTTTTTAAAAAGTATTTTATTAATGCGTTTGAAAATTTGAACAAGATAAATATATAAATATAAAAGGGGTTAATATAATAGGGAATTGAAAAAAAAAAGAAACCCCGGAAAGAAAATTTTTTAGGAAAAAATTAAAAAAATCTTTTGATTATGGGGGGGATTGAACCCCCTTATGTGTAACCAAGCTAGTCATTATTTAAGATGAGTTAATATTGTTACGCAGATCGGGATTCAAGAATTTTATGCTATCAGTCTCAAAGAAAAAGATATCTCTTCAGGAGTTTATTGTCGAAAAACAATCCTTAAAATACAAGATAAAGTACTCAAATTTGCAAAAAGCTCAAAAGGCCCCTTCGTATCTTTTACGGCTATCAGTACCTAAAATACAAATATGTCTAAAGATCCTTCATAAGCACACGCTCGTCCTAATCAACAGCCGAAGTAATCACTAATCGCTGGCCGACTCTTCACGGTCAAATCAATACTACTCTGCGAAGGTCAAAACAAGACTAACAGAGTTTCGGCGAGACACTCCCTGTTTATAGGCCTCACGGATTTTTCTCGAAAAATCCACTTGCGTCATACATCGTGATATTAGTAGATTTCTCTCCTAATTTCCAAAAGAATCCATGTAATCACGAAATCGCCAAAATGGTCACCTAAGTCACCAACATAGTCACCAAAAATGATGCCAATTTGACTCTATCAGCAACATTTTGCCAACTTTCCATTGAATGGCCATTATAATGTAAGGAACGGCGTTGCTTGCGAATATCACAGTTTTAATATAAAATAAATACAACATAGGATAATATAAACGTTTGTCCCATCCAGGTATAAATTATTTACACTACTTTAAGCATTCTTTACACAAAATTCGTAACACTATGGGAAAGGTTACGAAAAATGAAATCCTTACAGTAGCATCTTCTGTCTTTTATTTACTTATTTATTTTTCTGAAGTGATAACTTCTATTGGCGCGATTTGCCAGAGAGTAAACTTGAATGAACATCACGCTCGGAAATGTAACGCTCATTCGGCTTTTTCCGTCTTCATTCGGGCATACACACCCCTTTAAACGGGAAAGAGGGACGTTTCTCCCCACCACTCTGAAAGCGGTAGTTTGTCACCAATAAAAGTAAAAGTAAAGTTCCTATCTTCAATCTAAGTGGGGCCCCCCCCTTTTTCTAGAATAGGGGCGGCCAACCCAAATGACCTCGTGGGCCACTTCGGAAAAACATTACAATCCCGCGGGCTGCATATAAAAATATATATCTTTATATTAGATTTGGATCCATTATAAACATTTGTTGGAGTGAAAATTTAAAACAGACTGATATATTATTTTTTCATTGTTTTTCATGTATACAAACATAGATAGTATAATAATATAATGCAATGGTCAAATAATGTATAATTTATTTAATTAGTGAGATATCTGTTTCTCAACTCTTTCACTTAGTTTTTGCAAATCAATCTCAATGCATGAGTATTTGCGTATTGTAATTGATGTTGAAGATTTTCGTGCGTTAAGTTTGAGCACGATTTATGTTTGATAAATTATAATTTAGAAAAAAGAAATTCGCAGGAACAGAGAAGCAGCGTGATAAAATAATAACAGTTATGGGATTTATTTTTTACAAAATAAACCCCACTTTTTAAACAAAAAATGTTGTACAAAATAGTCGAATTATGTAAAGTTGTAAAGAATCTCGCGGGCTACAAAACTATTCAAGGTGGGCCAAATGCGCCCCCGGGGCCGTGGGTTGGACACCCCTGTTCTAGGGGAATAAATGCAGGATTCTTTCTAATCCTAGTTGAAGCATGAAAATGAAGCGTAATATTTTTAAAGAATAGGCTTAGAGAGAAAAAGAAATCCTACACTAAAATTAAACATAAAATGTAGAAAAAGGTAAAACTTTTATAGAACTAAGTAAATAGTATTATATTATCATTAGGAATATTGCAGTGATCTTAAGAATAAAAATATATTTTTATAAGCGAATCGAATAACATGAAAAAATAGTTCTATTAATCACATTACTTAAATATACTTTGAGTCTAAAGAAAATTAAACAATTAAAAATTGAAAATAACAAAATTAAGTATACAGGTATTAAGAAAAAGTTACATTAAATAATTTAAATAAAAAGAAAACAAAATATAATTAAGAAGACTTTCCTTCAGCAGCACGTATATATTTTGTAAAAACTCCCAAAAAGACAAAGAGCTAGTATAGCCGGATTATGTGATATAAATTTTCCCTGATTAAGTCCCTTTTGAAGTCTTTGACCTAGATTCCTCTCTTTCCAATGAACTTCCGGTCATACTATCGATCCCTTTGCTTAAATTAATTCATGGATAGAATTAAATATTGTTAAATTACAACCAAAATTCACAAAGCCGGATTGAGTCTTCTGAACAAATTACGTATGATTTTAAGTGGGAATATTAAAGTAGAGTTTTCAAAGACAAATCAAAACCTTTATTGATTTTTTAAAATCAAGATCCAATTTAATTATGTCAAATGATCCAAATGAAGCACGAGGAACTACAGAACAACGTTCGACGGAGTTTTTTTTTTTTTTTTTACAGATATTTAAATAAAATTTTGAATCTAAAGGATTTATAACCTATTTCAGCTACCATAAACCTATTGTTTCCTTCTTATAATACAATTAATTCCCAAACATGATTGTATATTTCGCAGAAAAATATTACTTTTTGAGTACAGACATATGAATAAATAATTTTATAGGACAATACTAGCATCTCCTTGTTTTTTATTCACCTAACTTATTCCTGAAATAACATTATAAAATTATCACTTCTATCGTGTGGTCATAAGCGCACACACACTTTTTCCCCCCTACCTCTTTTTGCCTTACCGACGCTGTGGGATCGACTCTTTTCAACATTCCGTAATAGAAAGTTATAGAGCTGATATTCCTTGAAATCGATCTACCATTATCCAAGATAGTATTCATGAAGGTTTTGGACTATTCAGTGGCACTGTTTGTGTTATCTTGTCTTGGTGTGCACAAAGTTCGATGTACAAGGCAGCGCATCTCCCATTCGTAGCGTTTCTCATTCATTTGCATACAACGAGAACAAAGGAGATTTTAATTACACGTCACAAGTGCCCTCACCCCACCAACCCATATCCTGATCTTTATTGGAGCCGTATTCGAACGCTTTATTAGCTCAGCCTTAGTATAATGGAGAAAGCCTTTGGGAAAAGAGCCCATAATGCACCCCAGGTCCCTTGAGGGTTTTGTGTTTCCTCCGAGAATTGGCTTACAATTTAAGAGACACGGTCTAAATTTGAAATGTTTTTAAATGTAAACATTTTGACCAGTCGAGTAATGGTTCTGGATTCAATCGAGCTTCCATTGGAAGTATTTCACATAGTAATGATTATCTCGATATTTAGCGAAGTGTTTCTAAAACTGTGGGGCGCGTTCCCCTAGGGGGCGTAATAAATCTATGAGGGGGCGTGAGCATTTTGAAAAGTCGTAAACAAAGATTATTTATTATTATTAATTAACCAAAAGTAAATAAACAAAATACATTCTGACGTAGTAAAAAACTAATATTCACGCTGATATAATACGTTTATAAATGTATCAGTACTGCACAATGTATTTCATAATTAATTTAACAATACTAAGTTAAGAATAAGTTTAATAATTACCAGTGACCCCATGGGCTTGCCATTTATAAAATTATATGCAAAAATCTCCACGTAGAACGCACGTGTGTGATGTAAGGGGGAACAAAAGGATTAAATAAACGCAAATCATCTGTGTGTGATATAAGTAAATCTTTCGCAAACACTGCCAAGGTACTTTTATAGTATTCCAAAGCATCCAGAATAATTTTATAAATAGCAGTACACAGAGAAGATCTTACTTCGAAAAGACGTATATATACGTCCAGAGATGTAGTGCCCCAGTTGAAAAGACATATATATATACGCCCTTGGTGTTTAACGCACCAGTTGGGTGAGACGTATATATACATCTGGGGCACTTAAGAGGTTAAAGTCGTATTGTAGCTTTAACGTCAAAGTATAGTGTTATTGAATTCAATACACTGTTATTTTTATGGAAGGGGAGGAGGGGCGCGATGAAAATATTCAATTGTGGGTTCTTTTCGGATCGGGTCGTGTTCGAATTGTGAAAAAAAAATAATTACAGTCAGAATTTCGTCCCTCTGTTTTATTTAACTCCTATAAGACACTTCATAAAAATAAGAAAATATCAAGATGGTACAAGATTATAATCCATCGTCCAGCCGTCTTCCTTCCTCCGACCACGTTTTTCTCGCCTTCCGTTTTTTCGCTTTCCCCTGGTTCGGTCTCTTCCGGTCTGGTCTCCCCTGTCGTTGCCAGGTCCTCCTCTGTATATAGTGGGCCCGCTGCCAGATCTCGTGTGTATGGTTCGAACTGTTGCCAGATGCAAGCAGTAGATCCTTACACACTTCTTTCTAGATTTTCAGCAACGCTAACGTGTATTTACATGTATGAGTTTGGTAGCACTCAGGAATGGGCAAGAGGTGCATTTAACCTTCCCCTTCATATACACTCAGGGAAGTGATTAAAATACATTCTGTATTTTATAACATGCTTAAGAATTAATAAAAAAGTGTTGAAAAGACTTTTATATGCAGGAAAAACCAAAGTTAATTATAATGAATTATTATAGTAAACACATGAAATTCCAAAATAAAGGGTTTACGGTAGGAATGAACAAACTTTCAGAGTACGGGCTATTTCTCAGGTGTCGCAGTCCACCCAGTAGCGTAGGTGTGGTGAGCTAAGAAAAGAATTAATTTTCAGCTGTGCGGTAATAGCAAACGGGGTGAGCATTTTTGCTGCAATCAAAATAAACTTATATTTTTTCAGACCGGCGTTTGAAAATAAAACATAAGGAATTCCGTAAGCAACCAAAAATGGCCCTAAACCAAAATAGCATCAATGATTGCATTTGTTGCAAGGAAACAATACAAAATGCATTAAAAAATATAAAGTTCTCATCTAAAGTAAGTGTTTATAGTTATAATCAGTAGAGCAGACAGCACGGCGCACCTACTGGCAGAGATAATCTTGAATATTTCAGTAGTGGCGTAACATACACTTTTACATACTTTGAGGACGACTAAGTTCCTAGGGGGCCAAAAGTCTATCTGATGCTCAAGTATGTCCCCTTTGCGAGATTTCGCTTTGGGCGCAAAATCTGATTTTCTGATTTTGTATAGGCGCCCTAGTATTCTCCGTTATACCACTGTATTTCGATATGTAATTACTAACTGCTTATTTTCTGGCGGTCACCCCAAATTAATCTTGGCGACTGATTGACCACGATCGAATTAACACCTACCCTTGGTTAACGATATAATCGGTACAAATTTTTTTCATAAAGCTTGGAAAAATAATTCAAGATGATATATATCACTTTTTGTGATGGCCAGGTTTTATTGCATTGAGCCCCAGAAGTAGAAGAATAATTCCAATAGTTCAAGCTTTTAAACAATGAAAAACTGGTTCACTTATTGTAAATTTTTATTTAACATTATAAAGGTATATAGTGGAGTAAAACACACGTGTCATGATCGAAGGATCACCCAGAGCCTTCACTCTCCCGCACACACAGCCTCCTGCGTACTGTGTTATTTCGCGTCCACACAACCAAGAGTATTTCTTTTTGAGAATAGTATAACACCATTCCTTTTGCCACTGTGTGGCCAGAGTCCTGTCATCCTATGACCGTGAGATATACCCCAGCTCCACCCACGAGCCGGAGTGTAACTCGAGGATAAAAGGGCAACCGCCAACCCCGGACAGTGCAGAAGAAAGTCCGTTGAAACCACCAAAAGAGAATATATGGCTGTGTTGCCTCCTCTCTCACAAATAACATATTCTGAAACTGTTGAAATAATCATTATAAAAAATTTCAATATAAATGTATATACTGTAATTATAATAGCTGTGACGTTAATAAATAAATTCCGTATTTACTTGAATCTAAGCCGCACTTTTTTCCAATGTTAATGCTACTGAAAATCGGGGGCGGCTTAGAATCGATGGAAAAAAATTCATTGGATAGGGCAATTAGAGCAATTACTGGTTCATGTTTGTATTATGAGGTTTATATATATATAATACGGAATTTGGGCATTATTTGTTTTTGCCACTTTGCTCTCGCACTAAAATTGTTTTAAATTTATTAAAGGCCGGATATCAGGAGCAAAACACATTTTGCAGCGCATGCACTACATGTTGAAATTTGGGGGTGCGGCTTGGTTGGAACAAATGCAATTATTTGGTACACAGCTCTACACGCTATCATTAATTTTCTCAAACGTCACAGTATGCATACAGTATAAATGGCTATTTAATACATGTTATCTTATTTTCCGTACTATTTGTCTCTTCTCTCTCGAAAGTTAGCCTATCCCTACCTTAGAGAATGAAAATTAGAAGAGAGAAATACCAGACTAAAAAATGTAAGATACATCATCTTTGTTGTTTGATTTCTCAAAATTAAAAATTTAAATGCCCTTTTTTTTTTTTCAATGAAAAAAAGAAAAAAAGAAAAATTACTATTAAATATATGAAATTTTTTAAATTCGAACAAAAATATCTAATTAGCTTACATTCTTTTTAATTTTTTCAAAAAGTATTTTATTGAATAATTTTTTTTGCCATACGTTTCAATTTCAAATTTCCAAAAAATACCCTTTCATCTAAATTTTTACAGTAAGCATTGTACAAAATACTAAATTCAATTTTTTTTCCTAGGTACTTCACAAAAATCCCCCCAAGTAAAAAACCTTTTAAAGCTGCATTAGTTAGGGCAGCAAAAAAGAAAAACAACAAGAACAATCCCTTTTCATATGAAATATTTTTCATTTTTGGAATGGCTTGCTTTTTCATTATACTTTACCAATTTCTCGCGTTATTTTTCCCAATTTTTCCCTTTTTTTAGAATTTAACTATGCATTTTTCTTTTTTATTAAACAGCATTGTCATTGATTTTAGTATCAGGCATTTTTTTCGAAAAAAAATTTTATATAAAAAAATTTCTAAATCCCCCAATTTCAGGGTGACAAAAGTCAAAAAAAAACCATTGAAAACTGTTTTTTTCCTGTATTTTTTTTGGACCATTTTTTGACTTTTTGGAAACATTTTTTGGTTCACCCAAAGAGAAAAGATCAATGTTTTGAAATATTGAAAAGGAGGACACTTTTCGGGGAAAAAGGACCCCTATAAAGGACGACGTCCTCCCAAAAGGGAGGAGGGTTGGTCCCCTTACAATTATACCCCTTTTGGGAGAGAAAAAGAATAAATAACAGGAAAAACCAATTTTTTTTTTACTTTTATAATAAAATTTTTTAATGGTATTGGGGTTTTTTGGGGGTTTTTTTCTTACGTATGCATTTTTTTTTCAAAAGATGAAATATTTTTGATAAAAACCCAACTTACTGATATTGATAGTTTTCTATGGGAAAAGCCTTTTTTTTGCTCCAAAAAAAATAAAGATATTAAACCGTAACTTTACGCATGCATTTTCCTTTGCACTTATGAAAAAGGAAAACTTTCAAGGGGGTTTGGGGCTTTTGCACAAAAAAAAAAGGGGAAAACCGGGGGGTTGCAACGATTCCCCCAAAGCCCGGCCTTTTTGGGAAATATGAACCACACTTTCCCGGTCCCTTAAAATAAATTATTGCGCGGTCTTGTTTTTTTGATCCCGGGAAACCCTTTTGAGCCCCCTTTTCACCCAAAACCGGATCCCCGGGGGACAACGGGGGCCACCCGGCGGCCCCCCGGGCCCGGGCGGGCAGAGAGAGAACGGGAGATGCCCCCGCCCCGTTAAAAAAGCGGACCCCCCAAAAAAACTTCCCCTACAAACAGAACTTTACCCAAATTAACCCAAATGTTAAGTTTAAAAAACTACAATGGGGGAAATTTCTAAAAAAATATGGCGGGCCATAAAAACCCAAAATTTTTAAAAACTTTTTTATATATCAGCTACCTTTTTTTTTTCCCCAAAACATCACAGGTTGCTTTTTTGAACAGATCTAAAATAAAAAGTGGAAATGAATATTTTATTAAAAACGATAAAGAAAAAGTAATTAAAGGCGGAGGCTTATCATTGTGGGAAAAATTTAAATTTGGGAAATAAATTTTTTTTTGTGTGCCCAAGCTAAAAAATCGTATGTTTTTTTCCCGGGGGGATTGATTGAGTTTATTGGGGCACCCTTTAAAAAGCAAAAAGGTTTTTTGTAACCCTTTTTTCGTAATTTTGAATCGGGTTTTGAGCGACGGGGCCCGATTTTTTTTCCCGCCAACATCTTACTCTTTTTAAATTCCACATACCTGGAAAACCGGGGGTTCCCGGACTCGTGGAGGGCATGTCACAATTTCCCGGAATCTTTGCCCCCTGAAGACCCGCCTTTAGGAGGCTGTGTGATCCCGTAAAATTTATCCTGTTGGCCTGGGCGGTGGGTTTGGGAGGGGAATACCAGTTCAAGTGTCAATTTGTTAATTTACCCCGGTTCAAAATTACGAGGTCCGTCACCAAAAGCCCCTTTTTTCCCTTTTTTAATGCGAAGTTAAAAACATTTAAAACACTTTTAACAGAAATATTCACGCCACACCAACGGGTTTTTAAATGGCACCATCCCGGTTTTATACTGAGGTCGCGGTAGCCGAGTGGTCAAGGTATCGGGTGGGGGCGGCCGGTTCTATTCGAGCCCAGTACCACTAAAAACCCCCCATGTTGGCTAGCGATGCACGTTCTGTCGAGGCTCAAACGTCCTCCCCGGGTGTGGGGTGGTAGTTGGGGGAAGGGGTCCCTAGGTGTCGTCCCGTCCTTGGGCCTGGGTTTAAAATGACGTGGTCCTTTTTCCCAAAAACCCTTGAGCTGAAAAAAGTGCGATTTTTACTCCCTGCACCGTTTCCCCCAAATCTTTAATTGGGAAAAGTTCCAAAATGCCATTTTTTAAAATAAAAAATAATAGCAATAAGCAATTAAAAAACCTTAAATTAAATTTTATAAGACAATGTACACTTGAAGGGAAAAAAATAGTTTTGCAAATAATTATTTAATTAAATTTTTGTTTGAGAAAAATTTTAAATAAAAACTTTTTAAACAGTTTAAAAAATTTTTCCCGGAAAAAAAATTTTTTTTTGTTTTTTAAAACATCAACGGAAAGCCAAAAAAAAAATAAAAAATTGAAATTTTAAAAAAGGGTTAAAAATTTCTCTTTCAAAAAAATGGATACATTTATTTACACGCCCCTTTTTTAAATTGAAATTTTTTTGAAACTCAATTTAAAATGAAGTAATAACCGAAAAATATTTTCAACCCCGGGAAAACATTTGCAAATAAAGATTAAAAAAACAATCAGTGAAGATGAAAAGATAAATATAACTCAACAGATGCGCGTGTCAGTTTGAAAATAAATAACCCATTAAATTTGTTTTTGAAATGTCTCGATCTCTTCGTATTTATTTTCCCCCAAGATGGGGATTCTTCGCCTTAATTAAACAAAAGAGGAGAAATAATAGAGATAAATTATTTAAAATGTTTCCCTCTTCGTTTATATTTCCTCAGAGAAGAAAATATGAATTTCTTAAATAAATATTTCGAGAAAGAAGATTCACTCTCCCATTTGTATCATTTAATAAGAAAGTTGTTAAGACAAAATGATTCGTGTTTATTTTTCTTTTCGCTGCTGTTTGGAAACAAATTAATCATTTCCTAGAATCGATAATGAGTTCGAGTATGAAGGGAAAAGAAATGTTTTGTGGGAAAACAATCCTTTAATGTTTTCTCTGTTCTAAGAGAAAATAGGGTAATGAGATTCCACAAAAGGAAAAACGGTTAACGTTATTGAAAACTTCCTTTTTATATATCAAAATGTATTTTTTATGTATGCAGCAAATAATAGTTTTTTATTTTACAATCAAGCACTGGAATGGGGAGTATTATTTTTGTCACTATGTAAATAAATATGCATGTAAATACGTGGCCAGTGAAAGAGATTTCTTAATAGATTCATTTTTTATGATTGTTGATGTTTCTTACTGATGAGATTGACGAGGCAGTCTCGTGATTATTTAAATCCATTCTATTACACATCGTAAGACACACATATACACATATTAAACATTAAATTCAGGGAATAGATGATATAATTCAAAACAAAGAAACGAGGATACTGTAACGTCTTCGTCTCGCAGCTGTGTTCAGCGTCTTTGTGGAAATAATCACCACACTTTCAAAGACAAAGATGCAACTTTGAATTATGGCGTAGTACCATCTTGGATCGCCCTCTGACCTTTGACATCACTAGGGATCGTTTTCCGTCGCGTAACCAGAGATGCAAAAGCTCCACCCACCCCTGATCCCCGAGCAAAGACAGGGAGAGCCAAAGGAGAGATGCTCGAAGGAGGCAGACGTGTGAAAAGGGAACTCTCCTCTCACAAACCACTGTTTAAACTCTAATAATCTTTTAATAAGTTTAATAAATTCAATGCATAATTCTGCAAATAATAGCTGCGACACAAATAAATTAAATATTTAAATCAATCAATATCACGCTACTGTTATTAATCTTAAACTTTACAATTCTATGCGCTGCAGCCAAATACATGATTAAGGACAAAGCACAGAAAAGGCGGAATTTCCAGAGATTTCGCTACTTATACTAAGCGGGACATGATCTGGGTGGGTGAATGGATGTAATTCAAAAGGTTCCCGTAAGGTGGGTAGCTAGTTAAAATAATTAAGCAGTTGTCCTGAAACACTGGACCAAAGAATAAAAAGTTACTGAAAAGGATATTAGAGGGAATTATTACATGTATGTATACTGGCTGTCACAACCCTGAGGTTGCAGGTGTAATTTGGGACACCAAATAAACCGATATTTTATAAAAATAATTACTTTTATTTCAGAATAATCAATTTATGATCAATTAAAGATAATAAACCTAGGGAGCAATCTAAATTATTTTCTTATCTTAAGCTTATAAGATAATCAATTAAACACTTATCTGCTTTAGATCCAATGGTAGAGCACTTGTTGTATCTCTCTTAGTTTGCTATAGTCTATTTTAAAACTTCTTTTCTTTTACTTCCACGTTTCCGAAATGCAATTTTTTTCAACTCACTTGAATGATAGCATAAGGACTAACTTCAACACACCCACTGCCAAGGTTCTAATAGCACTCAAATTAGCATAAAATCAGGCTCTCTCTACGGAAGGAGGTTTTTAAACTCAAACCACAGTCAAAGAAGACTTTCTCCAAGAGGAATAATAAAAGAACTGTGGATAGAACCCGTCACATAGCTACTTTTCAAATTAAAGTAGTGTAACATATTAAAGTTTGTGTAAAGGTTTATTCCTGCGAGATGACACCAGTGTGTATTCAATGCATTAATAGTCAATCCAAATTCATCAATCAAACCTATCTAAGGAATTTGGGGATCTTTAGATTCTCTAAGCTTGCGATGGGGCTTTATCGCGCCTTTCACTAAATCCTCTTGGGGAATCTTTGGGGCCAGAATGGCATTTCATTCCAACCAACTCAAGAAGAAAGCGCGATATGCAAATTAGAAATGAGTATATATATTGGAGCTTTAGCATACGTGTAAAGTCTTTGGAAGTATTAAACAGACTTAGAAAGTATTAGGAAGTCTTAAAGAATCTTAAAGAGGTCATCTGGAGGCCGTAAAGTATTATAAGAGCCATATAGAAGTCAGTTCGAAGCCAGAAGGTTGCCTAGTAGCCGGATCAAGTTAGATTACAGTAATATATGGAAGATATAAAGATTGATAGCTGTTCGCCGTGAAATATCGGTAAGCGATAGAATATTAAACTTTAATGGTAGAGCGGACTCTAGTTCGTTAAGGCAGTGATCCTCAACCCCCGGTCCGCGGACCGGTACTGGGCCGTGGACCAAATGGTGCCGGGCCGCCTAAAGAACATTAAACTATTGCCATTTTATTTAAAGTGGTGCATGTCTCTCGGATTTGCGCAACTTTCCACGGAAATCACTTTATATTCCACGTTAAATCAGTTTTATTCATTTTGGGTGTAACTATATTTTATTCTGAAGGCATATTTAAATGTAACTAAATAAAAATTGTTAAACCCAAACAACCTAAAATATAAACAACCAACGTGTCCCACCCTCAGCGGGCCACGGTAAAATTATCAAACGTTGACCGGTCCGCATCGATAAAAAGGTTGCGGAGCACTGCGTTAAGGAATCAGCTATAGATAAAGATTCGGAGGTTAACTTATCATAAAGATAGTGAGTAGGATTTAATGCGCTATTTGCTAAAAATTGTTATTAATGTCATATCACTCCTGATCGTTTTTCTCTAAGACTTGTGTTGCATTGCTTAATATAAATTGAGATAATAATAAACTAAATTTATTATGGAAGGTTTGAGTGGTCAATCTTTTATCCCTACAAATCTAGGTCGCGTGGAGGAAAAGACGATACCCACGGCCAGGGGAGCATCACAAGCTATAGACGTAACTCTCTTCAACACCTAACAAATGGTCTCTGGTTGGTGGCAAAACCAGTATCTCCATCCTACACAATCTAAAACATATATCTACACCACGATATCTATTTTCAGTGGATCCCATCTCTCGTCGAACTTTACCGCAATGAAATTTTGGACAAACTAGCGAAGGAGGGCTGTAATTCTTCAACTCTCTCAATTGCCACCCTTATCTCTAAAGAGTTATACTCGTTGAAAAAAATCACAAAATTTGCTGGAGTGGAAGATGCCTCCCCTTTATCATCGGTGTAGGGGTGTTAGACTCGATCTGGCTCTTACCTTCGAGTTGTAATGATCTTACCTCTATGGTCGCTTCCTCATCATCTTGTCGACTTAAAGCTGTAGGAGGGTACGATGAATGACCAAGACTAACCATGATAAATCTAATTTATTATTATCAAACATAATATTCCAGAACAAGCAATCAATAAAGGGAACCCTTGGAGTGATATAAAGAGAGCAACAACCGTATGTGAATAAGCGCACGAAATCCGAATAGATTAAATTTAATCAATCCTATCTTAATAATTCTAAATTCACTAATTTATTCCAGTAGTTAAAATCCATCCTTTAGTCACGATATGTAATTCCAATTCTTAACGTAGTAACACTGCTTTCATCAGCTCCGCTCCTTCTGATCTACGATTATTAAACTCTAACTTTGTATACACTAACTAATTTGCATCTCATGCTTTCTTCTTGAGAGGGATGGCTGTGAAATAAACGCGATTGCTGGCCCAAAGATTCCCCAAGAGGATTAGTAGTTGAAAGTCACGTAAAGCCCCGTCACAGATTACGTGAGAGGCACCCAACTACACTCTAACGTCTTACCAGTGGTCATATTAAGTGCCTCTCGTTCTGGGAGAACAAAAAGATCTTCACCACCTGTTCAAAGTGTCACGATCTCCAGTCTTCTCCCGAGCACATAATGAGTCGTATGGATCTCACAAGAAAAGTTATCTCTATACGAATCCCCTTTTTGTGCTTGGGCTTTTGAGTTAACGCTCTAATGGATCTTGTCTGACTTTTGTCAGACTTTAAAAGATTAGCACAACCAAAACCAATGAGTGAGTGAATATTTACATCCTACTGTTCAGCTACACGAGGGCTTTTGGCGACGGACCTCGT
Source organism: Trichonephila inaurata madagascariensis (assembly GCA_019973955.1). NCBI lineage: Eukaryota > Metazoa > Arthropoda > Arachnida > Araneae > Nephilidae > Trichonephila > Trichonephila inaurata. The sequence goes on from BMAV01006442.1 coordinate 38,889, forward strand.
AATTTTGAACCATGGTCAAGTGCTGTGGACGACACCTAAGCTGCCCCCTCCTTATCATAACTACCACACCACACTAACGGGGGGACGTTTGAGCTCTCGATGGATTTAACGTGCATCCTTCCCTACAGTGGTACTGGGGTCTTCAGTGGTACTGGGCTTTAACTCGTGACATGCCAGACAGAATACGATACCTTGACCACTAGGGTACCGTGGTCACTACAACCACAACCAAATTAATCTGCCTAAATTATTTATCGCATATTAATCCAAATCCATCTATCAATTTTACGAATTTATTGAAACTTTAAAAACAAGGTATCGTTTGTCTGAGTTTAGGAGGCCATGGAGGTCATCGTCATGGTCATGAGGTCATGGCCAGCGTGTTTTGAGTTTAAGCCCTAGTGCCACTGAAGATTCGCCTTCTAGAGGGGTTGATGCACGTTAAATCTACCGGGGCTCAAAGTCCTCCCGTTGATGTGGTGTACTAGTTTTGAGAAGGGGCTGCCTGCTCAGGTTTTACCCTCATGACTGTGGTTCAAAATTATGAAGTCCGTCGCCAAAATGTGTCATGTTGCGTCAAAGGGCGACGTTAATAAATACTCACTGATTCACCCATCTATCAGTTGAAGGAATTTATTGATATTCATAATCTAACGGAGAATCATGTATTTCACTGTGATAAGTTAGGCCTTAATTACAAAATGTTATGTAGTAAGAGCCTTGCAGTCAGATCTGAAGAGGTAGTAGCTACCTATGGCTATAATAATGAAATGCTGATGATTATTTCAGAATGCAGCAATCCTATAGAAAGCCCAAAATGAATATGTTATGATTCGGTTCTAAAGATTTTAAAGCTGTTTCTGAAAAAAAGAAGAAAGAAGAAAAAAAACGCCTTTTTGCTAAAATACTACAGTTAGAAAAAATACTTTTAGATAATCAGTGAAATTTTCAAATACTTAAATTTTTTTAAGGAATCAATCCTCTCATATGGAGAATTTTTGAAAAAAAATAATTTACTCAGCAAAGCAATTTTGTTGCTGGATAATGCTCCAAACTGCCCTTATGTTTAAGAGGCATTCAAATGAAACCCGGTCACTAGTTGAAAGTAACGGTAACGATTTTATGAACTCAAAAATGTAGTTATACACAATACACATACTCAAAAATAGTAACCAAAACTATTGGCACATTTATCCCATTGTGACACTTTCCGGTTGATTCTCATCTTTGAAGAAGCAAGTAGGCTGCTGTCGGACCCAGGCCTGGAACTAGTCACACACTTCATCGTCCATTGTGAATATATATCCGCGAATAGTTGGTTTTAGAGGTCCAAAAACATTTAAATCACACTATGAATGATCTAGACTGTACGCGCGTTGGATGTTCCAGCGTTTCCCATCGGAACTGCTGCAATATCATCTTCACCGCATTAGCCATGTGAGGGTGAGCATTATCATGCAGTAGAAAAACGCCATTGGACAACATGCCTGGGCGTTTCGACTTGATGACTCGTCTAAGGCTCTGTAAAGTGGCTTGATAATGCTGGGCATTGATGGTGGTTCCCCGTTCCAGGATTTGGGCAAGCAGTCGGTCCTTATGGTTAAAAAGAAGGACATCATGGCCTTACCAGAACTGGTATGCACGACCTTTGATTTCTTTGGAGGTGGTGAAGTCGAACGTTTTCACTGCTTGCTCTGACGCTTGCTTTCCGGTTCAAAATGGTGACACCATGTTTCGTCACCAGGGACAAATTGCGATAGAAAGCCGTATTCCTCCTCATGATAACTTTGCAGATGACTCAAAAACAGCGCCATTCGAGTATCGCTTTATACAGTGATCAGTTATGGAAACCCACTGCGCACAAATTTTTCGAAAGTTCAAGTGCTGATGCATTATGGTGTGAGTGGTGCTTACGCAGTGGCGGATTACTCATTAGGCGAAGTAGGCTATTGCCTTTGGGCCCCACGCTTTTTAGGGGCACAAACGAGTGTATTATTTTTTCTGTTAGTGCTCCAAAAACCGGCTACGGGGTCACGAGAATTCGACTGCCTAGGGGCCTCCATGTCATTTAAACCGACACTGTGCCCACACTAATACCCAGTAACCGATGGATCGCGTCCTCGGTGATTCTGCGGTTGTCCAAGACTAAAGCAGTCCCTTCCGCAATTATTTCCGGTGTGATGACACGATGCTGTCCAGGTCGAGCATCGTCTTCCAGTAACTTGTACCCCTTTGAGGAATTGTTTGCGCCATTCCACAACATTTGAACGACACAGATTGTACTCACCCTACACAGCCTTCATCTATCGATACATTTCATGACTTCCAACCCCCTCCACCGCTAAAATTGGAATCACTCCTCGTTGTTTCTCCTTACTCGCCTGCATGTTCAGTAGTGGACGATAACTTGTGTGACCACCTTCTCTTCGGCGTGAAGCCACACTGTCAGCTATGAAACGTCAAACTTTGCGCACACATCAGTATCTCTACCGGTAGATGGTGCCACCATACACGCAATTACGTGGTGCCACCTTACGTAATACAAAGTTAGAAATCACTGACCAGGTTTTATTTGAATGAACCTAATAGAATAGCTTCAATATGGTGACATTTGTACAATGTTTCTGCTTCTCAATGCAGCTCCTCACCATATACCAATTTATAGGTCATAATGTTTTGGAAACAATGCAAAGGAACTATATTGCATGAATTTATAGTCCCCAGTGACGGGAGAAACCGAAAAAGCATAATACATGTTTCAAGAATTGACGCTCATTGATGTAAAAGATCCTGCTAATTCCGTTTCAGATGTCTTGTGATTACAATTGTTATTTCTGTTCCCAGCCGAGACATGTGCCTGAAGTTATGATTTTAACTAAGAACAATTGACAAAGAATACAGTGTCGCCTGATTTTTGGAAAGTCAACGAAATCCATTCCACACTAAAACTTCAAAATGAAAAGACAGAGTGAATACTAAAATATTTACGAGAACTGATATGTTCAGACTAGAAAAATTGTTGGAAATGTCCATGAATATTTAGTTAGTGAGTTTAGCACCGAAATTCTTTCCACATCATTTTTCACAGCAAATTATAAGTGCAACAAGTGATGTTAGACGTGAGGGCATATATATATATATATATATATTTGTGCACACAGCGATTTTTCTTCCATTTGCTTCACCTGGAATTGTATTGCTGGAATTCAGCTGATTGTTGTATTGTTATTCAGAAAAAGTTTGTGTCCCTACTCCTTTCTTCCTCTAGAAACATTTTCCCGGCCCTTTTTGCGACTGTGCGACCATTGTTAGTATTCCGTGAGGATATCTTTTATTCCTCTCCCCATTGTAACATGAAAATACCACGCGTGATGAAAATGGATCTACTGGACATCACAGCGGGGTGAATAAATAATCTCCTCAGTCAAAAAGCGCCAATTGGTAGGGGAAGTTTTTGTTGTGCTTCATCCGATTCTAAGAGATTATGTTTTTCTTAAAGTATTATTTATATTTTTAATATGAATGTTGAAATAAATAACCGTAAAATCTGGCGTATAACACGCACTTTTAACACAAAATATAAGATCGAAATCTACGGGTGCGCGTTATACGTCGGTTATGAAAAAATAAGAGTTTTAAAAATGAAAAAAAAGAGGAGCACAAATAAAAATTTAGACTTCTACATAGATCGAAATACTGTTTATTTAACAGAATAACATTTAGTTTCAACTTAAAAGATTGTAATTCTAGAAGTATACTAATTTTTTCTAAAACTTCGAATAATACCTCGAATAAATTACTTCTAAACATAAGAACATGACACACGTACATTTTAGTATTTTTCGCAAAATAAGGGGTACGCATTATACGGCGAATATACCTAAAAATTAAAATTGGAGCTTGAAAGTGTGGGTGCGCGTTTTACGCCAGATTTTACACACACACACACGGTAGGTATAAATAATATTATGTAATCCATTCAGTTTAAACAACTTGTACATGAATTGATACTATTCAATGGATTTTCAACTAAATTTGATATATGAAACGTTTTAATCTTATTTTCTTTTTTGAACCAATTAATTGCTCCATTTCTGTTTTCATTCATAAAACTCAATAATTTATTAGGAGATTAAAAAAGAGTTTATATTACTTAATCATCGCCATTCTCTTGCAACCTTCTTCACCATCAGAGTTAAAGATATGTGTGCTCCTTCATTTGACTTTTTTTTAATCATCGCCTATTTTTCTCCAAGTTTAAAGAAGCAAACTTTTAAGAGAGGTGTGGGGGTTGACTTTTTTTTTCAAGAAGCGCCATGAATAATGAATGACTCTCCCTTTCTCCTTCCGTAGGGAATTTTTGCGGAAAGGACGAAAAATAGGGAATTAGCATTAATTTTCTTTCGGTTCATCTTTGGAGAGCGGTTTTTGAGGATTTGTGGTAAACCGCGCTTCTGTCTCTTTTTGTTGTGATGGGGGGTTTTCAAAGAAATAATTCGAAATGATCAATTTTCTTGATACATTCTATGATATTACTCTGAGTGATTGATAAGTTTCTATGAATTTGTATTGAGCTTTTTTATTTGCATTAGCACTGCTTAAATAATGTAATACAGGATGGCCATAATTAAACTGCAAGTGTTCAAGAGATGCTGGAGAGAAAATAACTGGGAATATTACAGTGAAATTTGGTATCTGCACGTTTCAGAACAAGCGCAAGTCAAATATGCAAAAAAAAAAAATTGCCATTTTCACTTGATAGATGGCACTGTGCCGTGTTTCAACGCTTATCGACGGCATATATACAAATTTAAAGCCCATCGAACAGTATAAAAACAAGATCACATTGAGTAGCGATGTGGAGAGAACAACTGATTCCAGCATTGCAAGAGAGACATTGTTTAGAAACCACGGTATTTATATAGGACGGAGTACCCCCTCACATCGCTAAACCTGTTAAAACGTTGCCACATTTTTGGTGCGGACCGAGTCATAAGCAGAAGTTTCGAAAATGCCTGGCCCCCACGTTCCCCAGACCTTAATCCTTGCGATTTTTATCTGTAAGGACATCTGAATGGTTTATAGATAACAACATGCTTCTGTTGCTGAATTGAAATCTAGCAAAACGAGACACGGGAGGTGTGTTAAAACAGAGATTTTAAATGCGACGGTGAACCATGCTGTTTTACGTTTTCAGAATGGGATTGCATCTGGTGGTTGGCATATTGAGCACATCATGTGATAATTTCATTGAATAAATAATGTTCTAGTTGTTTTTCAAAGCGTTTTATGGATTGTTTAATTTGTGATCTTAATTTACGTTAATTTTTGATTACATGATAATGTAAAAATTTAATTACTGAAGCGAATGGTATGGAATTTTGATAAACTGTAAGTGATTCTGTATATTGTTTATATCAGTGTTTCTCAAACTGTGGGGCGCCCCCCTTGGGGGCGTGACAACTCTACAAGGGGGGCGCGAGCCTATTGAAAAGTCGAGAACAAAACATTATTTAAAAAAATTATTAATTTACCGAAAGAAAACAAACAAAATACATTCTGGCATAATAAAAAATAAAATACACATTTACGTTGATACAGTACACTTATAAATATATCAGCGCTACACAAAAAATGTGTTTTATAATTAATTTAACAATTTTAAGTTAAAAACAAGTTTATTAATTACCAGTGCCCCTATGGGTTTGTCATATATATAATTTATAACTAAAATTAACACTTATCTTGATAATTTTGTACGGTTTAAAATTAAACCACTGGATCAAAAGTTTCCGATTCGTTTCAGAATGCCAACCGTTTTCCCACGCGTATGTGATGTATTGGGGAGGGGAGGAATAAAGAGCAAAAATAATCTGGAATAAAATTTTCGAAACATTTTTAAAGGTCCTTTTATTGCATTCCAAAGTCATGGAAAAATTTTTAGGGATGGGGGGGCACAAAAAAAAAATCGTATTTTTGAAAGAATATAAAACGTCTGGAGAAATAATGGCTTAGGCTCAGGAGACCATATACACGGAGGGGTGCTTAAGGGGTTTAAAACGTAGTCTTAGCGCAAATGTAGTATTATTGAATTGTACATTGTTATTATATGGGGGGCGCAATGAAAATAATGATTGAATATTGGGTAGCGAGTATTGTGCAACTTTGAGAAACACTGGTTTATATGCCCCTTAGAATGTCATTATGCTCTGTCTATCGGTTTTGGAAGTTGTATGTGCCACCAGTGAGCGTTGAAATCCAGTGCCATCTATCGGGTGAAAATGGCGGTTTTCCTTTTTTGCATATTTGATTTGCACATGTTCTGAAACGTGTAGTATATACCAAATTTCAATGGAATATTCCCAGTGGATTTCTCTCCAGCACCCCTTGAACACTTGCAGTTTAACTATGGCCACCCTGTATATTGATTAATCATACAAGTTTAAATCTTACTCTTAAACATTGTGTTTCAAAGCTTAAATATATTTCAGTGAACCCTATAATCTAATTTTTTATAATTAATATCAAGAGACTTCACTGATAAATCAGAAGTAATGATTACTACTAATAGAGAGTATAATCTTTTTAATAATCAAAATAATATATAATAATGTCTTAACTGCAGGAAAGGGGTTCACGTGGTTAACAAGATTTTTTTGGGGGGAGGGGGAGTTTTACTGTGGGGAAATTTTAATTTAAATGATTTTTGGGGGCATTTTATTAATACGAGGAATTTTAAATCGAAAACGCGTTTTATCCTATATATTTTATACTTTTGTTATTATCAATAAAAAACCTTTTTTTTTTTAAAAAATTTTCTAAAAATTCTATATCAGAAAATCCTCATGTTTTTTAATAAATTTTTATCCAATCAATACTATTTTTTAAAGATGTTAGATATTTTTTAAAAAATTCTTTCCTTGAATTTAAGGGTTTTGAATAAAAATCAGTATTTAAATAACATTCGTGCATATTTGAGAGAAAATGAGCTATGTTATGAGTTTTGATATATGTATTAATATACTTATGTTACGCAAACTGGCCCGTTGTCCTCCTACGTACCAGGTTCTGTGTCGTAAACTCTGGCGGGTCCCTCTGAATAAATAAATATAAATGAAGAATAAATAATTAAGTCTTAACAGCTGTGTCCACTCTTAACGTATGCACACAGAACTGTAACGATTTCCATACACATGCAAACTGAAAGCACTTGAGTAATTTTGTTGATATATTACACACACAAGAAAACTTGGGTAAACTTTAGACAAGACGTTAATTTCACATAATTTTAAGAAAACCATTTTGTATGATTTTTAAATCTGTCTGAATGAAATGAAGTTTTCATAAAAGTTTATTCTGCCACTTGTTCTTATAAAATCCTGAATTTAATGTTAATTTTGCTTATAAATACTTCAAAATGTATTGAAAAGGATAAGTAAATGATGAAATAACTATTTATTTGCTTTTAAAAAAATTTCCCATTTTTTTTAATATTGAAAGTTTTTCTTAAGGAATTCTCACTTATATATTTTGCTTAAGATTCAAAATATGGCGACCACTTACCTTCTGTGAAGCAGTTGATTTTGAATGAAGTTTAAGGTATCTGTGCCTAAGTTTCTGAATTAAAGTTTGAAAGAAATTCAAAACTATTTTGATTTTTGCCAGTTTGTGTAGGAAAAAAAATCGAGCCACCAGAAAAAAAAAAAATTATAAAATAGTGAACGAGGAAGGTCTACGTGCGCGTGTGCTATAAAAGTTGTAAATTTTAAATATCTGATACTAAGTATTATTTCAGGAAAATAAGAATCAAAACTTTGAATGCCTTTTCTAAGGATTGAAACTTTTTTGTCAAAATTATGTTACTTAAAACCTGATGTTTTAAAGCTCTGTTTTATAATTAAAAAAGTTAATACGGATGTTTACGTTTTTGCCCGTCCCCCGAAAGACGGGCTGGTATTTAAAAAGGTTATAGGCAAAGTTTATTTGTATAAATAAAAAAAATTAAAGTACATTACTTAAATTCCATTACTTTAACAAAAATTAATTAAATTTTAAATAAACACGTTATACTCTTCCTCCTAACTGTTATCATAGTATTTGCTTTCCTGGCATCTGACACCTCCTCTAACTTTTTTAAATTGTTGCTTATTTTATCTCTTTAATTTATGGAAAGAGCTTTAGAAAGTTCGAGGGAAAGGGGCGAGTTTTGAGAGGAGGCATCATGAATAATGAATGACGTTAACGCACCTTTTTCTTCGAAAAAGACGAAAAAGAGAAGCAAAGCGACTTTTCTTTTCTTTGATTCGTCTTCGTGTAGCAGTTTTCAAGGATTTAAAATCGAAACGGTAAATAGTTTCTGTTGGTGACGGATTTTCACATCAATTGATTTTTAATGGATTAGTTTTTTTTATTGCCGAAAAGGCTAATGGATTGGATTTTAATGGCTTGATTGTTTGACTGGATTGATGTACAGTTCGTTTAAAATATTAAAAGGAACCGAGATCTAATTTTTAATGATTGAAACTATATGTTACGTATTTACAAAATATTATTTAAGGAACCCAACTACGTTCGCAACTATTGTTTTGCAAAATCGTATAAATGGATAATCTTTATGATATTTAGTGCCACTTAGATTAGAATACATGTATAAAATTGTTTTAAGAATATTATTACACTAAAAAGTTATTAAAATGCAATATTTTGGCAAAAACTGAACATAGAACTACCTACTTCCAAAACATTCTCATTTTATGGAAATTGCTTCTATAAAAATAATATCTTGCCTATATATGGCTCAGAGTCTGAACCAGGATTTTTGAAATATATAATATAGAAGTGGATTTTTATCTATATTTTAATATCACAGAGTGGAAAAATTCTAAGAAAAAAACACCAATTACCACCAATTGAAATAATTATCGGTCCGAAGGTCTTGTAGGCTGAATCACGAGTGCAGGGGACTGGAGAATATTTCCCTCCCCTTCAGTTCCATGCCGAAATTGTGGAGGTGGAGTTAGGTGGTGTCGCCATCAATCGTCCCGTAGGGGAATTTCGCCGAGCTAATTCGTACTGTCACCTGTATGGTGCTCAAGTCCTAGGCCAACGACAGGCATTCTTCTAGCCCATTGCCGCGATGAATTTCGTGGGCCTCGTTCTGACTACGTCAGACAGGTGGCATTAGACACAATAACAACACAACACACAACTATTTAGTAGTCTAGTCTAGTAAATGGCACATCTTTCATTTTTTTTTCCACGAGAACTTTCAGTTTGTAAAAGAGGGAAATCTCAACGTTACTTGAGAGATTCCGGAGACCCCCTAGATAGGAGTTATGGATCCCCAGGAGTCCGTGGACCACAGTTTAAGAATCGCTGCCCAAGAGGATTAGTAATAATAGTGAATAGAACTCGTTAAACATTTGGTAAGGTGACCAACTGTCCTCCTTTTGTGGATTCTGTCCTTCCTTGAGTGCCCTCCTACTTATCCTCCTTTTCAATATTTTAAAACTGCTCTGTTAATCTCTGTATTCAGAGATGAACCAAACATGTTTCCAAAATGTTGAAGAATGGTCTGAAACAAACATCACAGAGAATAACAGCTTTCAATGGTATTTTTTGAGTTTATCGCAAGTAAATTGGGCAGATATAGAAAATTACATTTGAGTTTTTATCAAAAGAAATGACTGATATTAAAATCGAGGACAATTGTCTGTTTGAAGTAGAAAGAAGACTGAATGTATATTTAAATTCTAATAAATTAGAACAATTCGAAAATTAGCATGCTGAGAATTTATAAAAGATGGGCGAAACTACATAAGGCGACATGGTACCATCTTTAAAATTTTTTTTATTTTTAATATTTGATATTTGGTTTTAATTGTATTTTATAAAGGTTAATATTTAATAATAATTCCATACAAAATTTTTTTAATTTGTTGCAAAATGTTTGTAAAATTTAAAGTTTTTAAATTTTTTTAAACATTTTTAAAACCCCTAAGGCGTTTTTAAATATGTTTCTTTTCTTTCATAATTTTTTTTCCAAGTACCTTATAATATACTACATAAAACTGTGCATGGGTTTTTTTCTGTTATTGCTCTTTAATTTTTTATTAATTTTTATAGTTAAACTTACAAAAATTCTCGAAAAACATTAATTTTGTTTTTTGAAATTTTTTAGAAAAAGTACTAAACATGTTAGAGCTAATTCAATGCACACTTTTACAAAACATACATTTCAGAACATGTATAAGAAGTTTCAAACCCTTACTTCAATTATCAAAAAAGCCTTAGGGTTTTGAATAACAGTGAATGTACAAAAATTCAACATGGAGAAAAATGAGTTTAAAGTTTTCATTTCTTAAATAGCATGATAAAAAATTCCTTCAATAATCTGAAACTTTTATGTAATGCTAATTAGTTTGTTTCAAACTGCTTACCACAATTTTTTTAAAATTTACAAGAATAAAAGAATATACTTGTATAATGAATATATAAACAAAAAGGTCAATATTTCATAAAACATTATCTTAACAATTTTTAAAAAAATTACACACACATTTTAGAGTTGTATATATATATAATTCCATGCACAGTTTTATACTACTATAATAAACAACATGTACACAAATATTCATACTCTTTTTTTCCATAATTTTAAAAGCCGTAATATATTCACAAAATCCATAGGCTCTTCCAAAATTTACTCGCAAAGAAGCATTTTTGCAAGTATTACATAGAGTATTTTTAAAAAGATTTGTTAATGCATTTTTATCAATAATGACGTATGTTGGAAATCTGATATACCAGTATATTTTTCATCCAAACGAGAAAAAGTATTGCATTCTTCAAGTTTTGCACACCTCAAGTTAGTGTTTTGAGAAACTTCTGAACTTGTCTTAGCATCTGAAAACCACCTCTTCAAAGCTTTCGTTGTGGCAGATTTAGTACGTTTTTTAGGCCTAGGCATGTTAACTTTTAAACTTTTTTGGAGAAATCACCAAATTCCTTGTCGTAAAGCAACTTTTCTTACTCTTCAGAACACAGAGTACAAAAATATAGTTAAATTTGTAAGAACAGAATTTCAAAGAAAACGCAGTAGAATAACTCTCATATAATCAAAACAAAACAATTATTTCATTTCAGTTTAAACACTAATCAGCGTGGAGTAAAAAAAAAATTAGTTCCTTATTTATCAGGCTCTTTTCTAGCAGACGATCTGAAAAGTGGACGTGGCAGCTTTGTTTAATCTACTGACATGCAGCAAAAATGGATAAATAACTGAATAAAAAATATAGATACAACTCTGAAATTTTGCAGACACATTAAGAAAGATTAAAAGCATCATATAAGCCAACAAAAAATCGATAGTTTGATGATTTTTAGGGTACCATATCGCCTTAAACCATTTCAAAAAAATGAACACATTCCATATGAAAATATAATTATTCGTGTTGAATTTGCCCTAGAACTAACGCAGCAGTTGAAAAGTTTTCCAGATGGTAATGATGTTTGGACTGGTGAGAAATCAAGATTAAACGTTAATATTTTAGCTATGGTGTGTTTACCTTAAAATTCAGTATGAAGGATATTTTTTGCTCCGAACTTTCTGATTTATTAGAAAACGATATGCTGTCAAAAAAAAATCATTCAATGGAAAAATACTCGTTTAAGAAAATTATTGAAAGAAATGTAAGCGCAATTAGCGTATTGTTGTTTGAATTAATAAAACGTTTCATATATTTAAGTGGTAATTTTTTCTTAAAATTTTCCTCCTCCTTTTCATTGTAAAAATGGTCACCTTACATTTGGTCTCTAGTTCCGGACTCGACGATGTAGCAGCAGCTGTTATTTCTTAAACATCATTGTGACTAATAGTGCTTCTGAATTGTATTGGGCTGCCTATCATAGATTGTTAGTAGTCATGCCTAAGTCTACGCAGAATTAAAAAAAAAGTTATAGAATGCATAAAATAGCAACACAAAAATTAAAAACAAATAAATAAGCATTTCTCGTTATTTTACAGAAAAGTCTAATCTTTTAGAAAATACTTCCGTTCCTTTATAAAATAAACATGTCTTTAATGTTTCTTTTTCATGCTCGCGTGTTGTTTCATTCTTATAGTGATTTAATTAGGTTTGTTTTCATTTTAGCTAAAATAAGCAGAGTGAAAAAAAAAGGCGGCGGATTATTCAAGGGCTTAATTTTTCACTTCATTTCCTCCGCGAGTACATTAACGATTCCGGAAGTGAGTAATTTGTTTTTAAGCGAAGAATGAAAAGGAAAAGAGGCGCCAAATGATTTGTCTCGCCATTATTTAACTAAATATCCTTTTTTTTTTTCCTCTCACAAATAAGCAACAAACGGAGCTTTTCTCTTTTGAAAGCATTTCCTTAAGAATTTCCAAATATTTCTCGTGCAAAAGAATTTTCCTAGTTCCAATAAATGGCAAAAACAAATATGGTTTTGCATAACATTTGTATATTGTATTCATGCTTTATAATTTTCAACAGAAACTACATCAGTTGTTGCTTGTAAAGATAGAAGTGTCGAAAGGTTTTAAAGGAGAATATTATTAGCACTTTTTGAATCAAAGAGAACAACAAATTGACTTATTCACTTCATCTCGACACAAAAACACCTAAGTGCATTAGTTTCTCAGTCTCGATTTTCTATTTTTTCCTTAAAAATAACCTTTAGGGTTCTGAAAGTTATTTAATTTAATACTTCTATTATGAATTTTTAAACAGTATTCAAAACATTCAATACAATTTCTTAAAATTATGAAATGCGTAAAAGAAATTATTAATTAATAGCAATTTTTTTCCCCGCGTATGTTATCTGTTAGTTAAGAAAGATTAAAATCCTTGTTGGAGGTTCATGTAACCGAGGGGGTCGCGGTAGCCTAGTGGTCACGGTAACGGACTCGTGGCCGGTGTCACCACTGACACACCGACCTAGTTCCACTGAAGACCCGCCGAGTAGGGGGGCGATGCATGTTAAATTTGTCAAGAATCAAACATCCTCCCTTTTGGTATGGTGTGGAAGTTAGGAGTGGGAGATGACATCTCAAGGAGTCGTCGTCATCACTTGACCATAGTTCAAAATTACGAGGTCAATCGCCAAAAGCCCTCAAGTCAGTGCTTCTCAAACTTTCAATATACGCGACCCACTATTCAATCATCTTTTCTCAATCACGCCCCCCTCCATACAATAACAAGTATTGAATTCAATAATACTATGCTTTGACACTAAAGCTTCTATTCGACTTTAACCAACATATAAAAACGTCTCGCTCAGCCAAAGCATTAATTTTCTGGACGTATATATACGTCTTTCCGAAGTACGATCTTTTCTGTGCAGTGCTATCCATAAAATTATTCCGACGGCTTTGGAATGCTATAAAAGAACCTTGATAATGTTTGCGAAGAATTTATTTATTTCAGAGGATTTGCTTATTTATTTCTTTTCTCCCCTCAAAAAAAACATCAAAATACGCTCGTCTACGTGGTAAACGGTGGTATTGGGGAGCGAATCGCGTAACTTTTAATCGGCAGTTAAGGAATTAATTATAAACCGTACAAAAATTATCAAGATAAGTGTTAATACACACAAGCCTATGGGTTCACTGAAAATTATCAAACTTTTTCTTTACTTAGTATTGTTAAATTAATAATAAAATATTCTTTGTACAGTACTGATACATTTATAAGTGTATTATATCAGTGTAAATGTGTATTCTATATTTTATTATATCAGAAAGTATTTTTTTTTGCTTACTTTCAGTAAATTAATAATTATTTAAATAACCTTTTGTTTTCGACTTTTCAATATGCTCGCCCCCTTTTTTTAAAGTTATCAGCGCCCCCAAGGGGCGCAACCTCCAAATTTGAGAAACGCTGCCTCAAGTATCTGAATAGTGAGACGTTAGTATTTACTCCACTCAAGTAACCGAGTGCTTATGTTTAAGAGTTCGCGGTCAACGATGGTCAAGTTGAACTATGGGTTCCTGTTACGATTCTTCTAAAGACAAATCGTGCAAGGTAATGAAAGATGTGGTGCACGTGTAAGGAATTCGACTAGGTTGAAAAGGTGTTTTTAGGTGTTAGATATTAGGGCCATTAGAAAAAAAGGAAGACACTCACGTATTGAGGAGGAAGAAGAAATAATATATAAAACTAGAAAGTTTTAAATTGTTTTTCTGATAGTTATTTTGTATAGTAATTTGTAAGAATATTTTTTAAACTTGCTTTTTGGGCCTTTTGATCAGTTGTCCCCAACACCCGGGCCACGGACTGCCCGTGGATCAAATAATACCGGCCAACCCAAGGAACAATAAATTATTTCCATTTTATTTACTTTTCATGACAGTTTGAATTCACTGTCTACTGTGGTATTACTATAAAAAAGCAATCTCAAACATAATTTCAAAATCTGAGTAACGGGCTCTTAAATGATGAATGTAGGTTAAAATGTCTGACAGATTGTCTGTGACAAATTGAGAAAATTCGTGACGTCCAATATTATACTTTTGCTTAATTCTGAAAATAAATGCTGAAATGGTACTTATCTTAGTAAAATTTATGCTGTCACCTAGTAACCCTAAATTAACGTTACTAAATTTAGTAAATGAATCAAGTTAAATAGGTAAAATCTGGTTTCCACTAGTGCAATTTTTTTTTAAAGATTAGTCACGATCTGGTTTAATGAGAGCCACTATATAGATCCCCATTTGCACCTCATGGACCCCCAAATTTATTTATCGCTGACGGGAACCCTTGCAGGTTATCATAGACCCTTGGGGGTCTATATAAACCACTTTGGGAATCACCGATATAAACAATCAACTCCCCTCAGTGGACCGTAATAAAATTATTAAGCGTTGACCGGTCCGTGGCAATAAAAAGGTTGGTTATCACTGCTTTAGTGTGTAACAATCCGCAGGTTTTTTTTAAATCATATTTTACAGTCATTTTTACCTCAGAACATATTGACGAAAAATCACTAACGTCAAATATGAATGCTTATAAAATATTTATTTCTTAAAATGTTTTTTATCCTGCGGTTTGTGATACTTCAGAAGCACATGATGTTGTGTGATTGTACAGGGTGGTCCCAAATTCATGGTACAAACTTAAAGGGTAAGTACAGGACATCGTAACAATCATTTATTGTAGAGGAATGTACGGAGGCAAGTGACGTGGTGAGGCAAAACACAAAAAATAAAAGATGCAAGGAAGGACAAAAAGTTTATTGAAAACGCCCTTGACCAGTGTAATGTTTATAATAACTGTTCACAACTGTTCAGCTCATGAACTAGCACCAGCTTAATCACACATTGTTGTACCACTCACAGGCAAAAGTTCAGGCGGAGAGGATAGTCTGCCGGATTCAAAACTTGTACTCGCTGAAAATGGAAGAGGTGTAAGCGGTTTTCGCTTTACACTACAAACGGTCTGCTGACTTAAGTGATGAGCCACAGTTCTTGTACTTGACTCTAATCTATAACCGCAACGTTCAAGATGCTTTTTTCCAGGCTTGGACTGTGTACAGCTCTTCATTGTGACCTATATTATATCTGTCGATGTGGAATGAACGTGTTTCACGAAATTGACGATGTAACAGCTGAAAAATTCTTTGATCCGGCTTTCGTCGATCAGGAAAATGCGCATGATACATACGTAGCGCAGCTCTGCCGTTACCATTTGCACGACCGTGCATGTAATGCACGTCTGAAAAAGTGTATGGCATACGTAAAGTCTCCTATCGTAGACTACTGAGATGTATCCCAGTACTGAGATGTCCCCAGTACTGAGATTGTGTGTGTGTGTGTGTCCCCAGTACTGTATCCCAGTACTGAGACTCCCTTCGTTCCCCTACTGAGATGTATCCCAGTACTGAGATGTGTGTGTCCCCAGTACTGTATCCCAGTACTGAGACTCCCCTCGTTCCCCTACTGAGATGTATCTCAGTAGGGGAAAGCACAATTGCGAATGGTGCTTTCCCCTACTGAGATACATCTTGTTGAACGGCGGCTAGACATCTAAATGCCTTCTATCAGGAACGCAACCAACCGATAACTCTATTTCTCTTTTCTTTTATTTTCCCGGTTTGCACCTCACCGCGTCACTTGCGTCCATATATTCCTATATAATAAATTATTGTTACAGTGTCATGTATCTGCCCTTAAAGTTTGTATCATGAATTCGAGACCACTCTGTATATTGTTTTTAATTTTGATATCCATATACTACAATTAAGCTTTCGATTTATTCAAAAACATTCTTACAGCCCTCTCCTCTTGATTTTAAAAGGATAGGGCCTTAATTTCTAAAACAGAAGTATATTTATCTTTTTAGCCCTCGTAACCTCGCCTTCGTACGTCAAACTTAGAAAACGTGTTTTTAGAGAATCTCTACAGTGCAGGAAAAAAAACGTGTCTGCCAAACTTAATCTGTAGGTCTACTAGTTATGAGTGAGTGATTCGCTTTTATCTTACTATACATAAATATAAGTAATTTTCCTTTTTATTTAAAAATTGACTTTTTATTTTACGAACTTATGAAACTTTTAAGGAAATATCATTGAAAATGTATATAAAAGGTTTACAATTCATTCTTAATTATGCATCTGAGTATTTGAAGAAATCTCATTTTGTTCTCTTAGTTTTCGAAGTCTTCTTGAGAGAGAGGGAGAGTTTAGTTATTTCACAATACTCTATATCAGTGGCGTTATAGTTACTTGACTAATCACAATCTCGAGTATTTCTTATCTACACTTTCTAGAAAAATGTTAAAACAAAAAGTTGTTTTCTTTTGTCTATCTAAAGACTACACAGTACCCTTCAAATTTCCTATTTACCCTTTTTTTTTTTTTGGCATTTTCTTGAGGTCCATATTATTGAGAAGCTTCCCACTAAGATTCAATCTGTTAACAAACTAGTTTTTAAGATATTTGAAATTTTCTGAGTTAAGGTTTTGGTTTCAGTTTCATTTTAAAGCATTTTCCCACTCTTAAATTGAATTAATTAAAAATATTTCTGAGTACAATCAACTCTTTTAGAGTGAAACGTTTATTAATTCCAATTTTCATTACTAAAATCATTTCTGCTTGATTATGTTTTGAGTTTTTGAATTCTCATAATTAATTAATTAAAATTGATGTCAGGGCTAGTTTTTGATTTAAAAAATAATTTATATAACTTAGAAGCTTTATCCTTAATTTTTTCTGCTCAGAAAATGCTATGGCCAAAACATTCTCAGGCTGCTGTGAAAAACAATAATTCAAAGAGATGGAATACTACTGAAAATGATGTATTTAAAAATCAGTCCTCAACAGATATCGCAATTAGGCTTCCGGATACAAATATTGCATTTAAAACTGAATATTTTCATCATGTACTAAACTCCAATATAGTAAAACATAGTGCAGCACTATATTAAAATATTTTAAAGTCGTGCTACAAAAACTCAAATTTGCTAAGCTATCCCAATTTAAAACTGAAAAAAATTAGATTTTATGTCATAAACCTGTGTGTCTGGCAATTTTTAGTTTAAGTTAGTTGAGTTATTATTTTGTACAAATGCTTTGTGTTTCAAAATGCTTGTGAAAATATTAGGTTAAGATTAAGCTGAATAAACTGTCATCGTAACAAATATTATCAATATCATGCAAAAATATATTTTGAATTTAAAAAAAAATATTTTCAATCATATTTAATTAAAATAGTGTTTAAAGATAGAGCATACTTTGGGAAATAACATATTAATAAATTAGAGCTTTACGGGCATTATAAGTTTTTGTTTTATGCCTTTACAAACTTTAAATGCGTTTTTCTCAGACTTTCGATTTTGAAGGTATATGTGTTTTCTAATCCCTAAAACTATTTTTCTGTTCATCATAAAGCCTTGGAATTTTTTGTATCTACTCCCAAACGTATGTTCTATAAAAGTTAGTATATATTTAAGGCTGAAATCTCTCGTTGTTTTGTTTACAAATGCTAGGGTTACTATTTAAAAAACTTTCATGTTTTTTCCAGGTTTTTTTTAGAAAATAATTATTAAAAATTAACAAGGGAATATATATTTTTAAATCCATACTAACCTTTGTTCGTAATATCTAAGAAATTTAAATAACTTAAAATGACTAAAAAAAATTTATGCAGTGAGCATTTCATAACAGTTTGGAGAAACTTCAAAAATTCTTAATTTTTTTTTCAAATTGTAAAACAATGACTGATCAAACTGACTTTTTACTTTCAGAATCTACTTAATAATATAATCTTAATATAAAACATAAATCATTTTTACTGTTAGTCTCGAAAAAATATTTTTTAAAAAGGGTATTGTGTAGCTTTAAAAAATAAGCATTTCTCCATATCAACTAGAAGATATAATAAAACAAATTAAAGAACTTTTTGTTTATTTGTGAAAATACACATATTTAGAGTTAAATCGCTTCATGATAACATATGCATTTATTATGACCTTAATCTATATCTTAAATTGATAATACGTTCCATTTTTCGTAAAGAAATTTTGCATTAAAGATTTTTCTTATAGTTGTTTTAAAATTTAACTAAACATTAAAAACTATTTTAGATTAAATTATAATTTGTATCAAAAAAGCTTTTTGTATTTTAGTTATTAAATGAATTATTTATATATATATATATATATATATATAATGCATACATATATTATGTATATATATATATGCATACATATATTATGTATATATATATTTGCATAATATATTATGTATATATATATATATATATATATATTAATATATATATATATATATATATATATATATATATTATATATATATATATATATATATATATATATATATATATATAATCGAATCACTTTACTTTTTTTTTTCATTATAATAAGCAATATATATATATATATATTAAAAAAATATCGCAGATATTTATTTTTTCCTTTGTCTAAATTTATTATCATATTTTGCTGCTACTATACTA
The DNA here is from genome assembly GCA_019973955.1 of Trichonephila inaurata madagascariensis. Classification (NCBI taxonomy): domain Eukaryota; kingdom Metazoa; phylum Arthropoda; class Arachnida; order Araneae; family Nephilidae; genus Trichonephila; species Trichonephila inaurata. The sequence goes on from BMAV01006442.1 coordinate 57,880, forward strand.
GATAATGTTTAACTTTTCTTTTACTTATCTTACAATTTTAACGGTTTTTACTTCATAAAATCATTTATTAAAAATTTTCAGATATTGACATATGCTTTTTATAAATCTGCTTAAATTACTATACTAAGAACAGAAAGAAAAAGAGAAGACACTTTAAGAAAAAAGACAGAAAAAATTAAATAAACTATTTTATTGAAAGCCAAATCTTTTCACAAAATTTTTTAAAAATCTATTGAGGTGTAGCTATTGATAAAAAATCACATAAAGAGTATAATTATCTCTTAATAAAGAGTCACTATCTCTTTTACAGAGTCATATCTCTTTTAAGAGTCACTATCTCTTTTGCAGAGTCACTATCTCTTTTGAAGAGTCACTATCTCTTTTGAAGAGTCACTATCTCTTTGCAGAGTCTCTATCTCTTTTGCAGAGTCACTATCTCTTTTGCAGAGTCTTATCTCTTTTGCAGAGTCACTATCTCTAAGATGGAGAGTCACCATCTCTGCGACAAAGTCGCTATTTCTATAATAAAGAGTCAATATCTCTATAGAATTACATAGGCATTGAGGTTCCTTTTCTTGAAACAAGTGTTTTATGAAGCAAGTTGAATTTTTTTTTTGTCATTGCTTAAGAAGTTTGGATGAATCGCTTTAAATTCTTGCATTTTTAATATACTCCTATGTTACATGGACTGTCTGTAAGAAGATTACTAAGTTCATTTGAGTATTCATCAGGTTTAGACAAAAATTATTTGCTATTAATACATCACAGCACTTGATATCTGCAGGAAAAGTTTACAGTTGATCAGAGAGTGCTGGTAAAAGGATTCTTCTCCAGTCTTGCATTTTCAATGGCATGGTTGAAGTCTTGAATATTCTCTTTGGCAATCACAGGCTTCAGCTTTAGAAGGCTGAACAATGAAATCATGTGTTATTCCTGTGCTACCATTCTTTTCCTTTTAAAGAGTTCACTTTTTGGAGTGCTCCAGAAAAAGAATATATCCAATGGAGTAAAACAAGTAAGATATGTCACAGTAATATAATACTTGCAGCATATTTATGATCCACAAAATCATGACAGATAATGCATCAAGCAATGATACTGCCCTTGTCAATGACTTGTATATCAGATGCCCAAACTTTGGAGCTGCATTTTTGCAGTATTCCAGAAAAAAAATGTAGCCAATGGAATGAAACATGTAGCACATGTCGCAGAAATAAATCACTTGGAGCATGTTAATGGTCCAAAGGAGCATGACAGAAACCGCACCAAACAACGATTCCGCCATTATCAATGATTTTTTAATCAAAAACTTATGTTTTCAAAAACGATAACGCAGAGATTAAATAACAACTTCACTTTGCTTTATCAGACAACAAACTGAAAACTTTTCAAGGTAACAATAGAATTAAAATGATTTTCGCATTTGTTGCGAATTTAGATGGATTTCAACAGTACATGTATTATTGCTTGCTTTGTTAAAATAACTAAATCAAATTATCTATAATGGTGTTGTAACAATAAAAACACAAAAAGAAATAAACCTCTTTCTTAAAAATATAAATATATAATCCTTTTTTACTCTTATTTATTATACTTTACTGTAATTAACTTTTAAAGTTTTAGAAATTTAATTTAAACGTTTTTTATTGAAATCATGTTTATATATCAGTGTTTTGTTGAAAATCATAATTTTATGTAACACAGGTTGTGTGTGGAGTTTAAAAACAATAGAAAACAAATATTTCGAGCTAATTTAGCTTAAAAATAAACTCAAAAGGAAATTACAACATTCACGTTAATTGAAATAATAAAATTATCCCCCAAAAAAATATGCTTAGCCAGCATATGCATATACTGAAAGAGAAATTAAAACACAAATATTAAAATAAAAACTTTCTAAAAGAAATAAATCAAACCAAAATTTATCTTAGGAATTTTTAAAAAGATTTAAAGGGTTTATAGTTTCAATCACAAATTACATCATAAACGTAAAACTGGAACTGTAGGCATTCAAACCATTTTAACATATCTAAAATGCAATTATTCAAAGAATACCTTTTTTTAACGAGCACTCATTCAAAAACGATAGTAATTCGCCGCAAGGAGTAAATAAATGAATAAATGCAATGTTAAATAAATGTAATGATAGAGAGAAAATATGTATGTCACTTAAAAACTACATGAGGGATAATGTAACGTATTCTGAGATAATTATAACATAATATGATGTCATATTACTTAAGCTATGGAAAATTGCTTCAAAATTGTGTTTAAAAGAATTTCAAAGGAATTTAAAAAAACTTTTGGGGCTATAAATTATTATGACTCATAATTTCAAAGCATCAAATTTTATAAGTCTGGGTTGTGTGTGTGTGTGTGTGTGTGTGTGTTCTGCTACACCGGGCTCACGCACACAAAAATTATTTTATTGGTACAGATTTTTCCTTTGGACCTTAATTCAAAAATATCAATCAATGATATCTATCAATGATACCGGTCTCCCAAGCTGAAGAGAAATGTAATTAAAGCTTTTAGCTCCAAATACACAGAAATTGTTTTGAGCCTTGATTATTTAAATAATGATGAATTACAGACAGAGGATACTCGACCTTCTGCAAAAAACTTGCAAAACAAGATGAATGAATTGGAAATTACTTTGAAACTCTCCTTTGGAATGAAATTTTGACATGTAATGAAAAAGTAAATCTAGTTGTCCAAAGTAAAAATATAGATTTGTCGAAAGCTGTGAAATTATTAAAATTTTTAACGCCGTATATAACAAATAATATATATATAAAAAAAAATTTAAGTCGATTCCTAATTAGATCAACAAAGAAAAATTTTATTTTTGCTGCTTTTTATTAAATAGTTACAATTAATATAAGTATGTAAATACATAGGACAGAATCGCAAAATTAAGTGGTTATTAGTTTTTATTCATTATCAACAAAGTATCGTATTGTCATCCAAAACAATCGTGTCTATAAAATTTCAGTTCAAATGAATGCTTTAAAATGTGAGAAAAAACCTTTTCAAGTTTGACACAAGTCGCCAAAAGTAATGCCAACGTGTCTTTATTTGTAATTCTTTAAAAAATTATCAATCAATTAATTTTTATTAATTATAATTAAATTATTGTATTGTCATCCAAAATAATCATGTATATAAAATTTCAGCTCAATTGAGGGCTTTAAATGTATTTTATTAATGATTCAAAATTCCAACAAGATAAATAAATACATAGAGAGTGTGAGCTAATAATAGGAATTGAAAAACCAAGAAAAGACTTTTGATTATTGTGATTCAAAAGCCAAGGAAATATCCTTTACAAATGAACATCAAAGTGTTCACAAGCAGATAAGACAACGCAAGGCTAGGATAACCTTTCTTTGAAGAAAATCGAAACACCGACGTAACATTTGAAGGCTGCTACAGCCAAAAATTTAAGGTACAAATCTTCATACTAATAATAGATTCTCAAATCTGCAACATACACCCATGCAGCAAAAAAGTACGAGGAGATATTTAAACTGTATGGGTGTTTTGAAAATATTTGTAATTTGAATGAGATTGAAATTAATATAACATGCTTGAAAACACATTGAAATGTTACGGTAAAGATATTCATGGGAGAGGGACTTAATTTGGAATTTCGACATTTTAAGTCATATCTGATCATTGATGGGGAAAAACCGTAAAAAAAAGCAAAGAGAAGAAATGGGTGATGATGATAATTGTGGGGTTTTTTGGCGCAAGAGCCAATTTCGGCTATACTGCACCAAACATTTGTTGTCTGTGATCTGGACGTGAAAAGAAGAAAAGGAAGAATGGGATGACAAGAAAGAGGGTCGAAAATAGAGAAGGATCACTAGGGTACCCCGGGTTCGTGAAACCCGTGTTTACCAAAGACAGTAAATACCTTGGGAAAAGGAAAAGTTCACTAGGGTACCTCGGGATTGTGACACCCATATTCACCTAAAGAAGGTGAGCCCCTGAGGGGGAGAAGAAACGGGAAAAAGGCGATTAAAAATATTTCAACAAATGGCAGATAAAAATGAAGAATAGTTGTTGAATGAGGGCACTGAGATTGAATTCAGCATTCTATACATACATGGATATTGAGACTATTCACACTGTTCCCAAATAGTGAAAGAGTAATGTGAATTTCCTTGTCGATGATGATTACTAATACGAGTGGCAAACATACATTTTCAATACTCAGATTTATTCAAAATGAATTGAGAAATCGTATTACTTAATCACGTTTGAATAATACAGGGTGATTCTTAAAGACGTATACACTTTCCAGATGCTGTAAAACACAGTAACAGTCAAAGACAAGCACCACCTCAGCACGCCGTAAGGTACATGGATTCTTAAAGTTTGTTTCTCATCCCTGACGGAAGTGACGTAGGAAATAGCATGCGTGTCATGTGACTAATTAGTCGAAATGCAGTTTCTGCTCTGTGCTCGGATCCGAGCAATTTTATTTCTTGAATCCAACTAAATTAAGCACACTCGCAATCATTGATGAGTCTGTATTCATAATGAACAACATTTAATGGCCATTTAAATTAAAATTTAAGAGGGGAAAACCTTAGATAATTAATACAAAGTTACAGCAGGGAAATATCGGGACGTTTGTTTTACATTCTACTGTTTCAAAAAAAGGTAAACATATACAGTCACAGTCGCAGCTAAAAGTTCAGCTCGCGGTTTTAGGATGAAGTGGAAGTTGAAGTTCCAACATTCTCCCACTTTTAGTTTTAGGAATTAAGTTCAGTAAAAACTCAATTTTCAAGAGTCAAAAATCACAAGTTCAGGTTTTTGTAGGTTTTAAGATCCGACCATAATGGGATCGTCGCACTAAGGGGTCTTGATGATCAGTTTTGGTCGACGCTGAATCTGGAGCAGAAGGAGCTTCTCTAGTAGAATGTCCATCAGCAACTGATGATGTTGGTTCTTCGCCTGGATCCTGGACAATATCAGATTGCGGACAATCAGTAGATGGCAACTTCAACCACTCAGGATCTTCCCACCATCTAGATCTGCTCGAGGTCTCAATATTGCAGCCTCTAGACGGGAGATCTGCTGGATTCAAGGAATCAGAGATGTGTCTCCATTCTGCGGGATTGGTAAATTTCCTGATTTCTTGGACACGATTAAACACATACACGCCCCAATTTTCGTTATTCTTTATCCAATATAAAGCGTTGGATGAATGGGACCAGTAATATACTGGAATGCTTTCATCGAATTCTAAATCTTCTTTTACCGCCTTACTTAATCTGGCACCAATTGTACAGGATAATGATTCTGTTTGTGTGTGTGTGTGTGTGTGTGTGTGTGTGTGTGTGTGTGTGTGTGTGTGTGTGGTGTGTGTGTGTGTGTGTGTGTGTGTGTGTGTCGCGCGCGCTTGAATTTAGCACTGTCATGGAAGACGCTTTTTTGGATATGTCAACTCTTTGGTTGATGCCAAAATTGCAGGACGACATTGAAAACTTCATTCTCCAATTGGATGGTGCACCACTACACTAATCAGCCAACGTGCGAGATTACCTCAAGGAACATCTTTCTCGTTGATGAATCGAACAAGTCGCTGACTGAACGCGTCTGAATTAACATTTTGCAATCTCCTCCATGGAGGTACGTAAAGGTCCATGCATTCGTCCCTTCCCTTCCTGTTGATCCATCAAAGTTGAAACAACGTCTCGCAAACGTTATCGATGGACTTGACAGCTTCACGCGTTTGGGCGGAAATGGATTACCCTCTCAATGTATGTCTTGTGACTAAGGGCTCACACATATAGAACATCTAAGACACTGTCTCCAAAAACTAAGATAATCCCATACAATTATATATGTTAAAACAGTGTTTCTCAAACTTTCAATACTGGCGCCCCCCTTTTCAATCACAATTTTTATCGCGCCCCCTTATACATTAATAAATTACTGAATGCAATGATAATGCCCTTTGACGCTAAAGCTACAATACACGATCTTAATTATAAACCGTACAAATTAATAACATAAGTATTAAATTTTGTATATGTTACTTTTAATAAAAAAAAATTAAGTAATAGGATAATTATTATGTTATTTTTCCTTACTCTGATTTTTAAATTGGAACATATTGCAAAATGCGGTGGCTGCTTAGAAGACAAAATATAGATATCAGCTAAATATAGAAAAAGAACTCAGAGGGTCAATTTCTAAGAAACTTTGAAAAACTTTGCTCTGCAAGACAAGCCCATGGAAGTCCCTAATACTTATTAAACTTGTTCTTAATTCAGTATTAATAAGATAAGTATTAAATTTTTAATATATGTTACTCTTAAGTAATATATATTTTAAGTAAATTACTTTTAAGTAATAGGTTAATTATTTTATTTTCTGTCTCTAATTTTTAAATTGAAACAGATTGGGAAATAATATTTAATTAAAGATTTATTTCCTTCAAGATCCATTTCTAAAAGAACAAATGTCATTAAAAAATAGCCTAATCTATATGTTTCTCTTAATCATATCCATTACATCTGGCATCCTCGCGAACGTGCGAACGTTCATGTGAGTCTAGGCAACCTAACAGACGTCTGCACAAAACATGTAAAAATGCTTTACTTCGTACAATTCTAGTCAGTCTTTGCCGAATCGATTAGCTACCGAATCTCTCTTGAATGTACATTTCATAATTCACGCGTTAATTATAATTCACGGTATTATAATACTTATAAGTACTTATATAAATACTTATAAGTATTTACGGCAGTGGATTAAAACAAAATCATAGATATATTTTTAAATCACAGCGAGCATTCGACGATAATAAAGCATCAACAAGTACACAGACGAGGGCAAATTGATAGCAAGTTACAAATGGGTTAGGGATCCATTTCAAAATACTTCAGAAGGGCTCTCAACTGCCGAAAGAGATCTTCATAGATTTCACATCCAGTGACGAAATTAAAGGGCAATTTTGTAATAAATCACTCTTTGAATTCTGGATAGAGGTGGATGCTGAATTTTCTGCACTGAAAACAAAAGCATTTTGTATACTAATACCATTTTTAACAACATACCTTTGTGAATCCAGATTTTCTGCGATGGCTACTTTGAAGACAAAATATAGATCTGAGCTAAATATCAAAAAATAACTGAGTGTCAATTTCTAATTTTAGCCTTCCTTGAAAAGCTTTGCTCTGCAGACAAAGCCCATGGAAGTCACTGATAATTATTAAACTTGTTCTTATACTGGCTGAAGTACCCACTCTTAACACGAGTTTATTTTTTTAAAAAATGATAAAATATATTATTCTTGATATAATAGCTTAATTGTAAGGAGAGTAAAACCAAGTGCATGACAATGTATACAAAAATGTAAAATGATTTATTGAAATCAATACTCATATTATAAACGGTTTTGAATGAACTGTAATTTTAAGCCTCGCAGAATTAGCATTTAGAATAAATGTTAAGTAAAAAGAATATAAAATTCTAATGAATAACAATTGTGTTATTTTTTAATATTTAAAGCGAGAAAGCCCGGGATCAGGTGTGCACTCGATACTAACGTTAATGGTCGCGGGGAGTGATGCACCCCAATTCTTTTTATAATTATTTTCAAAATATACAAGATAAAAATCACAATTTCAGTGAATAATTTAACTAAGAGAAAATATACTTACCTATTTCAAGGATTTTTCAATTTGTCTTTCATAATTTGAGAAAATATCCAATAAAACTGAACTAAATTGTTCCAAATGTGCGTGACCTTAATAAAGGACACAAAATCACAGACACTTTTTGCTAACATTACAGGAAAGCTATTTGCAAGCAAAACTGTCACATTTTGTTCACGTTATTGTAATTTTAATGTCCTTTGATGATCGACAAATATCCTGTTGAACTTTTCCTTGCTTGTGTCTTTTTGACAGGGTGAAGTGCATTTTGCGGTACAGTTATGGCTTCATATTTTCTTGATAAAGTTCTCTTAATGTAGCTATTGAAAATTTTCCTTTCGTTTCATGTTTATTGCTTTTCTCAAATTTACTTTCGCTAACATGATTAATATGCATTATTTCAGCAAGTGTTTCCCTTGTTTGATCAGCTTCAATTTCCTTTCAGAGAGATCACAGATGCCCAATTCTTTTTTTAAATTCTGCTCATTTACAATTAAAACCACTAAGTTATTCATAGGGAAAAATGCAGCATGTTCAAGAAAATATTTTTGAAAAATAGTGGTCGTGCCTTAAGATTCTAAAAAAACGTTTGCCACTCCCAAAAAAGGAGATATGTTATCAATTCATTTTAGCTCCCATTAAGACTGTCATATTAGAGGATTCTCTGTCAAGGTCATTAGTAACAAATAAACAGTTTTCCCACACAGAATTTACGATTTTTGTATTATATGTTTCAGTACACTCATAAAAAAAAAACCTTGGCCAATTAATCCTTCAAAGTGCTCAATACGCTTATCAATGTATCAAAAAACTCTTTCACATTGTGAAAAAAAAGCGCAACAGAATTATATAATTTACAACTTCCCTAAAAAAAGGGATACTGGTAACCATACCAATAAGTTCGAAAGCCAGCAAAAGTAATATTTTAAGTTAAAAGAAACGTAATAAAAAAATCTCTCATCGTAGGATTACAGCAAAGCAAACAAAATATTTTTTTATTTAGTTATAGGATCAAAGATAGCTAATGAGCGTTCAAAGTAGAATCTTTTATTTTTGATGACCTTTTTTCACCAGATGATATATTTAAATCATATCAATGTAAATCTGTATTTTTTTATTATATCAGAAAGTATTTTGTTGTTTTTTCATTTCGTAAATTAAATTTTTTTTAACCTTTATTTTCGATATATCGCCCTTTGGGTGAAGGGTATTTCGGGGGCCCCCCCACATTTGAGAAACACTGTGTTAAAAGTAACATATAATATCTTACATTGTTCCTGATTTATAGTGCATGAAAACTGTATACTTCCTTATGAATCACCCTGTATAAGTTTGATGAGCATTAAAAAGAAAATACCTTAACAGAGTTGATTTTTTGGAGGCATAATTAATGACTTTGCGAACTAAAAAAAGGTTTTAAATACGAATTTTCCTTTTATTATGGATTGCTTTTATTGAACTTTACATGTATATTCACAAAATTGGATAAAAGAGTTGTGACGGCTCTATCCGTGTCCTTCCAATAACAAGTCCTCTTGGGAAATATTTGGCCTTTCAAAACTATTTTAAACGCAACGAACTCTGTGGAGAATTAAACATGATTATTTAAATTAGGTATGCTATATATATAGTCTAGGCTTTCAAGCTTTAAAGAGAGAAAGTGAGGGAGATAGGATAGATTGCTAAGGATCAGGTATTAATCAAATTTATAGTATAACTCAGATATTTGATCATGGTAATAATTAAAATGACGATGGGTCACTAGAGTTTAAATAGAACTTAGATAACTAGGAAAGTAGATTCTATCCTGAAGTAAGTGCATTGGTATTTAAAGTCTTCTCATACTTCGCGTACCTCGTTATTTATCCACACATTGTTTTGATTGGGCGTATCTCTTATTTAAGATTGCTTGATCTTGCTGTTGGTTATGTGATAAATAAATTGTTTTTGGATATGGCTAGTCTTCCTTCCCTCCCTCTCACATCTCTAGGCGTGAACGTGAGAATCGCACAGAGTAACAGGTAGAACCTATTTTTGCATAGGGCCCAAGGGCCTCGAGAAGTCTTAAAATATCCCTGCAAGGCACTATGATCCATTCGCCAAAGTGAAAGAACCACTACGAGGAATACCTTTCAACAATAGGGAGGAGATTATCCGTACAACAGTGCTTCTCAAACTTTCAATATACGAGACTCACTATTCAATCATCATTTTCATCGCCTCCCCCCCCCCTCCATACAATAACAATGTATTGAATTCAATAATACTATACTTTGACACTAAAGCTACAATACAACTATAACCTTTTTTGTGCCACCGACGTATATAAACGTCTCGCTCAGTCAAAGTATTAATTTTCTGGAAGTATATATACGTCTTTCCGAAGTACGATCTTTTCCGTGCAGTGCTATCCATAAAATTATTCCGACGGCTTTGGAATGCAATAAAAGGACTTTGACAGTGTTTGCGAAAAATTTACTTATTTAAGAGGTTTTTTTTGCTTATATTTATTCTTTTTCTCCCCTAAAAAACATTAAATAAAGCCTTTACTCGAAAAACGGTGGCATTGGGGAGGGAATCGTGAAAATCTTAATCAGCAGTTAAGGAATTAATTATAAACCGTACAAAAATTATCAAGATAAGTGTTAATACAAACCCATGGGGTCACCGATAATTATCAAATTTGTTCTTAAGGTATCCGACATTCGGAACCCTGATTTTAAAAAAGCACATAAATGGATAATTTTCATGGTATTTAGTGTCACTCAGATTAGAATACATGTATAAAATTTTTTTAAGTACATTTTGACCCCAAAAAATTATTTAAAGACAATATTTCGGCAAAAAATTAACTTAGAATAACCTTTTTTCAAAATGTTCTCCTTTTGTGAAAAATGCATCTGTTATAATAATATTTTGCCTGTTTAAATATAATTTTTTATTGTAATACTATTCTTAAAACAATTTTATAGATATTTTATAATTTAAGTGACACTAAATATCATAAATATGATCCATTTATACGCTTTTGCAAAATCACAGTTCCGAACGCAGTCGGATACCTTAACTTAGTATTGTTAAGTTAATAATAAAATACATTGCACATTACTGATACATTTATAAGTGTATTATATCAGTGTAAATATGTTTTTTATATTTTATTATATCAGGAAATATATTTTGTTTGTTTATTTTCTAAATAATTTTTTTCTGTTCGACTTTTCAATAGACTCGCGTCCCCCTAGTAGAGTTATCACCCCCCCCCAAAAAGGGGGACGCTCCCCACAGTTTGAGAAACGCTGCCGTACAAAATAGGGTTATCGTTGTAGAACATCATTGTTAATGGTGAACAATACCTTCTTGTCATTTTGCAGGTGGTGGTTGACATGAGAAGGGGTTATCTTAAGGCTGTTTTCGCCGTATGTACGAGAGCGTGAACTTGACGCGGAGCACATTTTCGGACAGAAAAAAAATGCCTTAATTTTTATAAAAATGTGTGACATTGTAACTCATGCATTTGTTTATACTATAGTGTTTTTAAAATTTCAAAATATTTCATAAATAATTATTTTTTCCTTTTAACATATAAAGGGACATCTTCTTTAGCATTACGGTATAGGAGAAAAAATGCGAAACACATTTTATAAAAGAAAAATGTGTCAAAACTCGGATAAAAATGAGTAGTAGTATGATAAAATAAGTGATTCTCTACATTATAGTGTAGCCAGAATATCATATTAATGTCTTAGTACTTTTAAATCTGAAAAAGTATTCCGAATTCGGCCCCTATTCTTTAACATTAGCTGAAGATAGACTTAAAGGAATGAAAGTGTTAGAACTTGTGATAACAAAGGCATTTTAGATCCTCCAATGTGTCGCTAATCCTTTGCATCCAATCCTTGTGCTTGATATCTATTTTACATTGTTTTTACAACATTATTGATCCCCATTGAAAACTTTTATTGAACATTTTATTACTGCAGGGTTTGAGGAGCCAAACATTCACTAATAATATATAATGAATGGCTCTTTTTAAAAAATTAATAATAATAATCGTCTTACGGAGCTGCCAGTTTGAAAAAAAGAATGAAAGTAAGCCTAAATTTCAGTTAAACAGAGAAACAAATCGACTTAACATAAAATGGAAGTTACTGCAGGTTGCTATTATGTGAGCTCTTAAATATATAAAATTATTCCGAAATCCATACACGAAACAGACCCAAATCAAATACTTATCGTTTCTAAAAAAAAGTTTAAATTATTCTCTGCTAACCCCAAATTTCTCTAAAACTTATCTCTCCCTTTCTCTAATCAGAAGAACCATTATTTTTAAACGTTAAAATGCAGCTTACTTCTTTTATTAAATATATTTATGTAATGAGCAAACTTGGAAAATGAATGTAAAAGAAAAAAAAAATTGATAGAGCAGGGTAAAACCATTTTGAATGAAGGGAGAAAAACAGGATTTGGTTTCTATTTTCAATTTACGTCGTGCTTTAAAGCTGCACGAGGGCTCTTGACAACGGAACTCTGAATTTAGACATTCGAACAAGTGACGTAGGGGTACCGGACCTGTCATGAATCTCCCCAAACTTCCAACTCACGCCAACGTAAGTCTTTAAGCTCCAATAGATTTAATGTGTATCCATCCCCTCTAAAAAGTGAAATCATTTTCACCAGGACTTGAGCACTCGACTAAACAAAGCTGACCAAGAATTTGTGATCATGACCACCACGAAAAATGAGAATGAACCTCTTATAAACATTGATAATGTATTATAATTTTTAAAATATGTTTTTATATCACTAGTGATATTCACGATAGTACGTAAGTTAAAATAATTTAAAAATTATTTAATTTGAAATTAAACCAGATACATAAAAATGCTAATTGAATAACAACTATCGGGAATTTTATCACAGAATAAATTAAACAATTATTTTATTTTCGATAAAATTAAATTATCTTATCTTCAAAATATCACTTTCCATGATAATTAAATGTCGGTATTTTGGATGGAAAAATCTAATAACTAATACTGAAAAAATACTGCTTCTTAATTATCCGTTTTCTTCTCTTTTTTTAAACTGCTCTTTGTTAGCTTTCATGGTGACTCCCCTCTCGCCCTCTATCTCCATCTTTTCAAAATCGCCCGTTTATTTCTCCTCTTAGTTTGATGCTGTAACTTTAACTGGATGGTCGTTGTGACTTTTTAAAGTGACATCATGAATAATGAATGATATCAGCCCCCCCTTCCCTCCCTCCCACCAAAAAACACTTTTGGAAAAGGCGAAAAGAAAGGGAATTGTATTTTTTTTTTTTGTTTTGTTTTTGCATTCCCCGTTTTTTAAAAAAGCATTTTTCTGGGATTTAAAAATAAGAATATTGAACAGTTTTCTCTTGCGGTTGAGGATGAATTTATCAATCAATTAAATTGTGATAGATTTCTTTATTAAAGTATTCAGTTTCCATGAAAGAAAAGTGATTGATTGGTTTTTAATGGGGTGAGTTTGAGTTTGTAATGATGATCCAGTATGGAATTGAAATAAAAGATTGAATGAATTGATTTAATATAATCTTGATGAAAGACACATTGAATCATAATCATAATTTAATCGTATGTAGTTAATGTTTTTCAATAATGTTTAAGCCATTATCCAATCAGCTCTAAAACAGATACAAATTTATATCATATATATAAAAGAAAAAAAGAAAATGAAGTTGGTACCATTTTAAACTATTTTTTCCCCCCCCCCACATGCCAAATTTGGAAAAAATTTATTTTTTAAAACGCTTTTCAAAATTTTACCCGGGATGTAAAAGGAATCTTTGGGCTCGATTTTTACCACTTTTAAAAAGGGCAGAGTAATTCGAAATTTTTAAAACCGTAAAAGGGGCCCATGACAATACAATAATTTCAAAAATTTTTTTTCCCTTGTCCGGGCAAGATCGTCCAAAAAATTTAAAGATTTTAAGCATTTTTTATATTTGGCGACCAATTGCATATACCATTTCCAAAAATTTTGGGAATAATTCCATACTCTATTTCCCAAAATTTTGGGGCTAATTCCAAGATATGGTGACTAAAAACCCTTTCCCCCTTTTAAAAGGGGAAAAACTTAAGAATGAAAACGCTCGTTATATTAATACAAATAAAACAAACAAAAAAAGTGTTCTTTATGTGAGAAAGAAAAAAAAAGACTTGTGCATGTGAATAAAAATAATTTATGTTCTAACTGCTAAATGTTTTTTTTTATTTTTATAAAGCAATAGGTATAAAAGTGGTGATAAGAATTAACATCATAGCAATACGTTTCAAAGGTGATAATACGATTCACATTTAATGTTTCTTCTTACACACTTTTATTGGATAGACCTGTATCTATAGAGACGGAATCTTTGAAATATAACGATATGGGACTCATCCGAGGCCCCGTAAATGGAGAGAATAAGTACCCTTCAGACCCGTTAAATAATATCCATTGAAGAACAAGACTAGCTCCAGCAGCCAAGTAATTCCGGCTCCAAATAGCAAACTCAATTATAAATTCAACAAAGAATAAATGATAGTATTAAAAACTCAAAAAACAGGTTTTTATTGTAGATCGAACTAAAAAATGAAAAATAAATTATAGTTTAAAAAAAAAAACTAAAAAAAACACGCTTTTAAATTGAATCGAACTAAAAAGTAAAAAAATAATTCTTAATATAAGAATAAAATGGTTAACCCGCGATCACTCGCGCGGGGTGTTCTGTACACCCCAGCAACAAGAAAATCCTCCCAGGATTCTAAAAAGAATGCGCAGAACCACGATTATTTCTGTAGCTGCACATTTTAGGTCATTGAACCTTCAGGCCTGATGCAATCCCTCTTTCTCGAACGATTAGGAATGTAATGACCTTCAAAATTTATCTGGGGGGCTGAGAACTCAAGCTAGAAATTGAGCATTTGTATACAGTCTGCTCTGAATGTTTGGAAAATGATTAAAATATTATTTTTCTATATATTTTCTACTATCATTATCTCATTAATTATAAAGTATATTTATCACTGGTATATACGTTTTATACTGGTTTATGAAAAAATATAAAATTATGTGTTTTAAAATGAAAATTTTGTATGTTTAGTTGAAATTCATGCTAGTCTCATTTGTATGCAATAAATTTAATAGTTTTATTTGTATAATACAAAACACATCTTGTACTTTATAAATATGTATCATAATGACTTAATTTTATTTTCATAATTAAATACACGTGTTAAAAGTTTGGGGTGTTCTCTACACCCCGCGAGTAACGACGGTAGCAAAAACAAGCGCGAGTGACGGCGGGTTAACGAGAAAATTAACGTAATTGGGGTAAAAGCGTGGGGTGCTATATGAATTGTTATAATTTCTTACTAGTTCTATTCCGAAATGCTGCGTTAGTGTACAAATGTAATATAAAGCACCCCACGCTTTTACCATAACAACTTTAATTTTCTCGTTAATCATTATTCTTATATTAAGACTTATTTTTTTACTTTTTAGTTCAATTCACTATATAAAACGTGTTTTTTTTGTTGTTTTTACTAACTGGAGTTTTTTTAAATATTTGTTGAATTGTTTTATTTTTTTTTCACTTAAGTATACATTTATTATGTTGTTAAGTGATTTTTATATTATGTTTCTATCATTTATTCCACATGTTTTTTGATGTTTCTTATATTTTTCATATATATATGAAAAATATAAGTTTCTAAATTAAGAAAAATTCGCGATCTCCCCTTGGGCCGAGGTCGAACCCGCAACCTTAGGTTCAGAAGACCAGTGACAAACCAACCACGGGATTTCCTTTGATGAAAAATGCTTTTATAATAATAATATTTTGCTTATATAAAGCTTTTTCCAGAGGGCCTGAATTAGGGTTTTTGAAAGATTCACATTATTTTCAGAGTTAATACTAATTAAAAAAATTATTGGTGTTTTTTTCTTAAAATGTTTCTACTCTTTTGTATTGAAATATGGATAAATCCAATTCTAAGTTATATATTTCAAAATTCTAAGTTCAGACTCTATACAGAGATCTGAGCTTATATATATAACAAAATATTATTATTATAGAAGCAATTTCCATAAAAGGAGAATGTTTCGAAAAAGGATAATTCTATGTTAATTTTCTGCCAAAATATCGTATTTAAATAGTTTTTTACTGTAATTATATTCTTAAAACAATTTTGTACATGTATTCTAATGTAAGGGACACTAAATATCGTAAAAACTATCTATTTATACACTTTTGCGGAACTACAGTTCGAACGTAGTTGGATACTTAAAGTAGAATAATTTTGAAACGAATAATTTAGCTCTAAACAAAACAAAAATCATTACATAAAGTTATAGTACATGGTCCCACAGCCACCCTGACTCTTCCTGATAACATTATAGAGCAAATGAATTATCAATTGCCTACCCTGAATGCTTTTACATAGGGATTCAATTGCATTTAATCTTGTATTGTAAGGTCAGATTCTGAGGAATCGGAATATCTCCCTCAAAGGACAACTTGAATAGCGGAGTAGCTAATAGGATGATCGAGTACCATTCCCGCGAAAATCAGGACACAGGACAGTGTTAAAATCTCTTTACACCTTTCATGATATGTAAATGAAGGCACGTTTAACCGGAGCAGATAGCGCTCGTGGATCGATCTTTTGTAGTCAGTGGACGTATTATGAATAGGAAGAGAGATTGTTACTAATACTATCTAAGGAATGGGATTAGCAACCATTTAAGTATATTAGCCGCACTATGCTTCCGATTCAATATTAAGATTATCAACTCCTTGTTAAACCTTATTGGTACTCTTTGCAAAACTATGGAACAGACAATATCTTTATAGAGATTTGCGATATGGAACGTTTTAAAACTTTTATTGTGTGAGAGAGAGGGGAATTTGTCGTTTTGTAGAGTTGTTTATCGAAAACAAAGCACTTGGTTTTCTTCAAAACATTAAAAACTACTTATTTTGAGTATTTTAAAAAGTAACCACATACTTGACACTGTCTTTATGGGATAATCTATACATATAACAAGTAATATAAAAAAATTTAAGTCAATTAATACTTAAATCAAGAAAGAAAAATTCTATTTTTTTGCTACTTTTTATTAAATAGTTACAATTAATATAAATATGTGTATATATATGTATATATATGACAGAATTACAACATTAAGTGGTCATTAATTTTTATTAATTATCATTAAAGTATCGTATTGTCATCCAAAACAAATGTGTACATAAAATTTCAGTTCAACTGAATGCTTTAAAACGTGAAAAAAAACCTTTTCATGTTTTGACACAAGTCGCCAAAAATGATGCCAACGTGGCTGTATTTGTAATTCTTTAAAAAATTAGTTTTAATCAATTAATTTTTATTAATTATAATTAAATTACTGTATTGTCATCCAAAATAATCATGTATATAAAATTTCAGCACAATGAAGCGCTTTAAAATGTATTTTATTAAGGATTGAAAATTCCACCAAGATAAATAAATAAATAGAGAACGTGAGCTAATAGTATGAATTGAAAAATGAATGTTTGTATATGTCGCTTCACTCCAACACAGGTTAACCGATCGTTATGAAAATTAGTATGTATATGTATTTTTTTGTGGAGAAGGCTTTCGGCTATTCTCTTTGTTGCAGCTTATCACGAGGGGGCGCTATAGCATATCAACTTTGCGCCATTCAATGAATCGCCAAGTTGCCAACGTGGTCGCCAAAAAAGGATGCCACCTTGGCTCTATCACCAACACTTCACTTCCATTGAATCTTTATTATAATGTAAGGAACGGTGTTGCTTGTGAATATTACAATTTTAACATAAAATAAATACAACAGAAAGTAATATTAACGTATTACAAGCCCAAATATAAATTATTTACACTATTTTAAGCGTACATTACACAAAGTTTGTAACAATGTGTTACTTTTGCTGAGCAGAGATCAGCTTAGGAAGGTGTTTTCAAAAATCAACTCATTAGAGAGTTACTTGGTGTTATAAATAAAAAAAAAATCCATTTTATCAGCTATTAGACCTTTAGACTTAAAATTTAAGAAATATGTTTTTTTTTTTGTTGTTGTTCAGCTAAAACATGAAAAAATTTTTTTGTTTAATTTGAAATTGACGTAAAATTAACTCATTAAAAACTTCTTTATCCTTCAATATGTATTGTTTAATTTTTCAATTCACCCGTGTGAAGAGAACGGGTAGTATACCAGCTAGTAAATAATAATTCTCGATATCGCAACACTTTCTCTTTTTGCGAAAAAAAAAATTTGAATATAAATATTATGTCCTAAATTCACTATCCTTTAAAGGAGAAATGTACGTTGTGATAGTACTCATTTATGAGAGAGTCAGTCTATTTTTCTGGTGCAAAATGAATTTCATATTTTATCTTGGGCATCACAATGCTAAATAAGGTGTGAAACTTTACGTCTGGAAGAAAAAACTCATATTTTTCGAATGTTTCTAAATATTTTAAAAATAAATACTTTTATAATAAAAAGGTATTTGTTTTCACAGCGTTATATTTTTTATATCAAAATTTGATCAATTTTTTAGTCTGTGATTAAGTTGTAAGTCATGTAAAAGACTATCTATGAATTTGTTAGCTACTCTTCTTCTAATGATCTTTCTGAAATAAACTCAGTGGTACAACAGCCCATGAGGGCCAAGGCCTACAGTGTCCCTCTCAGTATACGTGACCTTGGGCGCTGAGGTGCATGAGCAGAAGTTCGGGTCAGGTGGTCAGTCTGACGTGGGAGGGGAATATTTGTTGTGTTTCCTTATTAAGTATTATTCGAGGGCTCTGTATGAAACAAAAATATAATAAATATAAGCCCTAAGCAGTCGTTAGGTAGGAATGGGAACTAACAACTCAGAGGTATGTTTAAGTGATCTTTCTCCTTTATCCATGGTTTTTATCTTTTCTAGTGAACACAAGTGACATGCTCTCAAGATGTCTTGATTCTCCCCGTTTTAAACCTATCTCCTTTGTAATTCTCTTCACATTTCTTATCCTTTTTTTTCCGGACTGAGCCTGGTTCCCAATCCCAATCACAATTTTATTTTATTTTTTTGGTAAATTAAGAAATTTTTGATGCAGCTTTTCAAAATGGGGTACTTCCACCGATCAAACCATTTATCTACGTTAATCAATAAGAGAAATTTAATATTATCATACTTATCTTCCTCACTAAGACTGTGTTAATGGACAAATTGATTATAATCGCCTTGTCAGGATACTTGCCTTCAAGACTCTTCTAAACTCAGACATATTCCAAAACTACTTTATACTACATCTTGGTTAAGAAGATCCACAAAACTTCAAGAGGACTCTGGTTCATTTGCGGACATCTATTCTGCAAAAAGATATTCTTAAAATATATCCTTAATCTCTTTTAAAAGATATCCTTATTTTCGAAAACTAAGATAATAGGGTTATTAGAACTAGAGCAAAGACCAGGACATGAGACACTTATCCAGCGTAATTAAAATCTCCTCAGTTTCCCCACGTTATACGCAAATGATTGTGTTATATTTATCCCTAAATCCAAACAGGAAGGTGACTCTCGCGCATCGATCTTTCGTTATCTACGATAACATGAGTGAATTGAATAAAAATTGAAAACTGACTGCAGATGCACTCGTTGGATTTCTCGGAAGTTGTTTCTAATAACGACGCTTTATTTAAACTTAATCTTTCCTAGAACGACTGCATATAAAAGGATATAATTGGTGGACAAATTTGGGCATTTTCAATCATAGTGAAGATGACAATTACATTGACGTCTCGTCTTCTTTCTCTATATAATCTATGTGAACACTTGACTTTGATGTTAATTATTATTAATAAACTAGCTGCATGGCCCGGCACTGCACGGGCTTTTTCGAGTGCAGAACCTTTTGCCAATGGAACTTACATCTTGCCGTCTCGAATTCAGTACTTCTTGATTTGTGTGTGATTTCTATATTTGTCCTTAAAATTCTCTTTTTAGAAATTTCTTCTACGCCTTTGCCCCATCGTAAGGATCTGTTTCCCTCCGCTTAGCCCGGCGCTGCACTAGCGTTTCTCAAGAATATAGATTAATCCCCCATGGAAATTTCCCCTTTCCTTCTGAATGCCAGTACTTCTGGGTGCCTGGGTGTGCTCAATGTGTATGATTTCTATATTTATAGAATGGATTCAAAATGGTTAGTATTTCGTTTCTGTTAACATGTTATTTGCAATGGCAATACACTATGTGTCGAAGATTTGATTTGTAAAATTAAACAAAAAAAGCAATTATTTTTTTCTTTTTTAAGATTTTTATTTAAAATAAGCTTTAAAACACATTGATGGCCGTGGCTTTGTAACCATTTGTGAATGCCTTTTCATATACATTTTACATAAATATATGATTCAAAGATGGCGCCACGGTTTTCTAAGATCCAGCACCAATTCTTAATATTATATGACATACACTGTGAAATATAAATAATTCTTTAAAATAATTTAACGGAAATATTGTTCAACCTTATATGTACTGATTAAACTAATTTTTCATGAATATGATGCTTAGATTGTATTGCATAAATGCTCATACGTTAAGCTAAATGTTTCTTTTTTCTTTCCTTGAATTGATATTTTGTTAGCAATCTTTGTTTTATATTTCTATAATAAACTCGTGTTTAACTACTAATTTCAAATTATATCATTAATAAGTTTGATTTTTACTTCTCTCTCTTTTCTCTTATTATAAGTTTCATTTTTACTATTTTTTTTTTAATTTTATTTTAATAATAATTTCTTAATTTTTCTCTATTTAACTTGTTTTATATATCAACATAAATTCAAATCCAAAAACTTTGCGATTTTAAAATGAATTTTTGTTGAATATTCAATTGCACAAGAATATTAGTTTGTATCTGTAAGTGGGAGCATTTGTGTTAAAATATTAATCCTTAACCAAATAGACAAATTTATATATTCGTTTACTTTCTCCTTTCTAAAGTGCCGAGAAGTCTATCCGAAATGTATTTCACAAGCGAGTTAAGTATAGCTCCAAGGCATCTCTTTGAAACCCATAAGCTGTCCATAGTCCCTGACTTGTCACGATTCTTTGGATAAATTTCCGAGAGAAGAATTAAACGCATAACAATGAATTCTAATTGTCTTTTAGAATTGTCAAATGAACTTTTCTGAATTCACTTGCTCTGTTTTCTGTACGGTATTCATCTAATCTCGTCTAGGAGAAAGGAGTAAAAAGTAAAGGTGTATAATTTCTAAGAATTTTGGTGAACGTTTTCTATTTTTACAAAAGTCAGTGACTTAGAAATAATGATGAAAAAATATAATCAGAACAATCAAACAGTAGCTTTTGCACTTCTGGAGAGTTTGCGATTCAGGATTGAATTTGAACAAAAATTATTTCAAGTGATTTAATAAATAATACATTCTCTCTCTTGTTTGGGATATGCTTATTCGTGAGATTTGGTGCTATAGATTGAATGTGTATATTCCCAAAAATAAATATCAAAGTTGCTTATACCACATCCAAATTCTGGTCTCAAGGTAGATTTTGTTATGAAATAACCTCAATTAAGTTTACCTGTACCTTGAAGTATAATGCTGACCCCGGGGTACCCCAGTGATCCTTCTCTATTTTCGACCCTCCATCTTGTCATCCAATTTCTTCTTTTTTTCTTTTCCCGTCCAGACCACAGACCTAAGAACGTTTAGCGCAGTATAGCCAAAACTGGCTCTTGCGCCATAAAACACCAAACTCAACTCAACTCAACTCGAAGTATAATGCTATGTAACATTAAAAAAATTATTCTTGGATTTTTTTTTTAATGATTTTCAAAATTTACATAAATTGGAAGTTTTAACCGAGTTTATATATTTTTGTCTTTTATTTCTAATGGGATGCGGATTGGAGTTTTTCCATTGCAGACCTAGTACATTTTCCGGGAAGCTGGTATCTCTTTTTAGTGCGGCACCATAAAGGTGGATACCAATCGCCACAGGTAATTTACATACCTAGTTTCCTCCTTAAAGGAAGGCACCTGAGCTCTGACGATGCGAAACTGTACTAGGATTTAATTTTGCCGAGAGCACCCAAAAGACAGACACTCTATGACGTATAATCATACGACATGGCCGCTGTCGATTTTCTGCATCATGAAAATCCACCGACTTGGGTCGGGGTCGAGCCTGCAACCTTGGGTGCAGAAGGCCTGCGACAAACCAACCACGCCACTCAGCCGGCCCGTGTTTATATGTTCTTATACCTGTTTCACAACAGTACTGGACCGCGGTTCAAAATTACGAGGTCCTCCGCCACTAGCCTTGTGTTGCTTCCGATATCGACGTGAATTAAAATCAAACCAAATCACAAAAGGGCTGACACAGTTTATTTTTCAACTTAGTTTTATTTAATTTTGTATTATTCACAAACATGCACATTGCCTCCGTATACAAATTAATTAAATTACAAGTATTTTTTTTGTAGGGAAAAAAAACTAAATTATTCTCAGCAAAAATTTTCTTAAAAAAGTATCTCCTCTTATTTTATAAAAATCGTAGTTTGTTTTCCCTCTTAAATGGATCGGATGAGCTTTTAAAAAGATAAATGAGGGAGGTCGGGATGATTTTTGAAGAGGCGTCATGAATAATGAATGCTGGCATCGCTCCTCTTCATTGCTAAAATCCTTCGCAAAAAAAATTATTTTCAAAATTTTTTAAAGGAATTGTAAATAGTTAAAATGTTTTCAAATGGAGGTATAGTTTTAAAGCAATTAATTCGTTAAAAATTCTACTGAGATGTTATAACAGTAAAATGGCTGATTTAGATTTTAAATGCGTGTTAGAGCATTATTGGATATTGTAACGTTTTCGTCTCCCAGCTGTGAGTCGGCGTTTTTGTGGAAATGATCATCACACGTGCATCCTGCAACAGCATGTAGGGGTTTTTTTGCGTGGTCCATCTTTGACCTCCCCTTGACCCCGAGGGACCTTTTTTTCCACCGACCAGCAGGATATGATGGGGTGCTGGGGGAGGGGGGATGCCCCTGATTCCTGAGCAGAGAGAGAGGGAGAGATGCTTTGAACTTCAAAGTGAGCGGTTCCCAAAGGGGGATCCCTCCTCTTACAAAATATTGTTTGGAACTCTAATAAACTTTTAATAAGTTTAATAACTTCAATGCATAATCTGTAAATAAACTAAATGTTTAAATTAATCAATATCACGCTACCGTTATTTATCTCAAACGTCACAATATCTGTTACTCAATTGCCGAGAGATTACAAATCAGATTAATTTGTTTAAATGACATCAGATTTGAAATACACGTGCACACACACTCGTGTATATACATTGACAAGCCAAATAAGATCATCTCCACATTTTTCAATGAACTCGTCTAGATGACGTGAAGGGCACGTAATTAAGTAAGAATGATATTTAGCTGCTGCTGGAGAAGGTAAGGAGAATCATTGTTGCACTAATGTTCCACCTTTAATTATTTAACTTAACTTTTTTTTATCAATCTAAAATAATTGATTTCTCTTAAACACTCTTATTAAATTTTTCCCTCGAGGTAACTTCTAAATTAAAACTACCTTAAATGCAGTACTGGGCTTACCGGGATGTAGCTACCACCGTATCTATGATATGGGGCCCCCAAGGCCCTCCAAAATCTGTTAGGAAAAAAATCGTAACACATTAAGGAGTTTCGAAAAAGGTCCTCCAAAGAATTTTGATATGAAGCCCATTCAGGATCAACTACCCTAGTGTTGATTAACGCCAGTGTTGAAAGCTAAGCGAAGTTATCATGACAGGAGGTAAAGTTTCCTCTAATGGAAACAGGTCCTCTGTTTCCCCCGTTCCAAACTATTCTTCAGTTAATTTGGAACGTGATTAGAAAGGTTATTTGAATTTAAGAAGGATATTTAAACCAGAAACTCGAAACTGCAAACTGCAAAGGGGGTTGTTCATGATCTGCCATTGTTAGCACTTAGGTGGATACCAATACTAGTTAAATAACCTAACCGAGATCTTTCCAGCACTTGGCCATTTTTAAGTATTTTAATTAAATGATTATTCGAAAATGATCTCTTTTGTTCTTTGTATTCTCTTACCAAAACAAAATATATATTGGTTGGATCTTTATTTTGAAAATAACTCATTTCATGTGAAAGGATATAATCAATAAAATTATTACTTAGAGATTTAGGCCACGAACCCCCGTCAAAGTATAATTCTTAAACTCATACCCAACATTTTCTAAACACTTTTCGGTCGGGGCATTACTGATGTCCTCTGGCTGAACAATATATTTTTCAGAAGGCTGCTAGTCATACAGATCTTGAATATTTTCATCATTAATATTTGCTTGTTGTGTTTCTCCGATTTCTTTGGCTAAGTTCCTTTCCCTTGTTAATGTTCGCTTGTAATTTTTTAAAAGTAAAGTTTAGGTCATAAAATTACGATAACACAATCGTGTGCTTAATAAGCTAAAAATATTCTAACAAATTTTTACAAAACAATATAGTATATTTCTAAGATAATTGAAAAAAAAGCACCTAGTTAATTTTAAAAATAAAAAATCCTTGTCTATACTCGCTAAAATCTAAAACGTTAATTATTTTTATTTATTAGCCCATCAGTTTAAAGGGGATTTTATAAAAATAAACTTTAGAATTATTTGCCCCTCTTTAAATAAATATTGTTTTTCCGTTGTGTCGTCCATTATTTGCTGTTGCTACCTATACTTAAAAAAGCCAATTTATTACGAAAATCAAGACTATTTTACATTTATCCATAATATTCGCGGCGAATCTCCATAACCCACATAAACTGATTGTTATTTTTTTAAATCCTGTAGAAGTAATTAAGTTAACACAAGTTTTAAGACAACATACATATTTATAGGAAATTCTGATGTTTTCAATCTTTGGAAAATTGAAAATGCAGAAAGTACTTAATCATTACTTCAATATCTTCCTACTTAAATAATTTAGAAATGTGTATCGGCACTTAATTTTTACTTGAAACTGGAATAAACAGGTACCTATGTTTTAATTGCAGGTAGTATGCACAAGACACAGCACCAAATCAGTATATTATTGTAAATTAGAATTATTATTGCACAAAAAAATAAATGGCTACAGAAATAGTGCCGCTTGTATAAATGCTTGATGCTCGCCGGCGCCGCTCTCTGATAGAGCCTCTGTCTATTAATTATTAATTTCCGCGTATTCGGTGGTAGGGTGGACGAACAAAAGAGTAAATTGCTCTTGCTCTTGAAACTGAAAATAAATTTGATATGGTACTTCTGGTATTTTATTTTTGATTTTCATTCTTTTACTGGGGTTTATTATTTCATTACTATTTTGAAATTTGTTATTTTATTACATCTTTTTCAGTTTGTCATCTTTAACGGAGAACGGGGCGCCCTAGAAACCAGGGGCCCTGGGCTGCAGCCCATTTAGCCCATACATAGATCCGGCCTTGAGTATAGCAATACCTCATGTCACAAGACTCGAATTTTGTTGAGGTGGTTTTAAGAATATAAGGATGAATTCGAATATAAATTTCTAGGCCTCCTAAATGGCCGAATCGTAATCTGATTGAGTACATTACAACTTTCATAGAAAAGCAACTCAGAGATCAAATACAATCACTCCAGAATATCTCGATTTTGCATGACCACTGCTTAGACATTTGGTACAACCTGTCTCAAGTCATCTACCAAGAATTTATGGCATCCATGCCAAGACGAGTTGCTGCTGTTTTTCTGGCCAAAGGTACCGCAAAGCGTTACTGAGTAAATGGTCATGTTATAGTTCTTCTGTGTACATATGCATATATTTAACCATCTACTGATTTCCGATTCAGATGTATTAATTTTCAAGATATTTCCAATTTCACATTAATTTTAATATATTTATTAGGATTTCTTTACATTAATTTTGTAATAGTACGCATGCAATTTTCATAAAAAAAATTGTATTTTATGATTTTGTGCATACGTTTCACTTGGATGTTTGTTTGAATAGAAAAGGTGGTATTTATGATAACTCAGAAAATCAAATAACAAGACAAAATGCTTTTAAAGATCTGAAAATGAAAATTAAAGTCACTCATGAAAAATTATAGAAATAGGTGACACCTATCAAATAAGTATAATTAGCCAGTGGTACAACAAAGGTGGGGGGCCGGACACCCTCCAAACGTTGATTTTTTCGATTGATTATAATTCTAAGTATATAGTACGTAAAATTTAATTATTTGTTATTAATGAATAATTTTATTACTTAATGCTAATTATTTATTCAGTAATTAGTTTTTTACTGTTATTTGTTCCCGAAAATCGACAAAATCAAAAGGAACATGATACAAGAATGGTGGACTTTCGACCCTAGATCCCTCCCCCTTGAAAATTCCTGTGTGCGCTACTGATTGGAGCATAAATATAACTTATTATATAGTAAAAAAATTAAAAGTTGTCTTTTTAATTTTGGTATTTTCGGTTTCTATAATTTTTACACGCGTTCTAAATAAGATATTCAAAAACTTTTTGCGCGTAGCGTTATAAAATCCTACATGTATGTTGTACTTACAGCTCTTTAATTTGTGTACCTAAATTTTGTGAATGAGTTCATTAGATTTTATTTTGTAATTTGATAAATAGAAAGAAATGTTTATATTTTTAAATTTTTATTGTACTTTAACTTTAAAAAACATTTTAAAAAAAGAAAAAAAATTAATTGGAGGTATTCAGAAAAAAAAGGTAGTTTTTAGTTTTAGTTTGATGTAATAATATGTAATTTATACTATGCATCTTTCAGATACTGTCTCTTAGGGAATAGAAAATAAGCTATTATTTCGGACTTGTTATTTTATATTTTTAAGAAAAAATGTATTAACTTAAAAGGAAAATTAATTTAACCTTTATAAGTTCATGTGTTATTAACTAAACTTTAAAAATTCCATATTAAAATAAGTAAAACTTACCCGTCTCAGAAGAATCGTCGTATATCAGAATATGCACAATTTAGTACTCAAACGTAAAAAACCCCACACTTTACCAAGCGGTTGTGGCTGAGTGGTTAAGGCGTTGGGTTACAACCCCAAGGGGGCTATTATCCCCGCGTAGGTTCGAATCCTACCAACCGCAAGTTTTTTCCCTTACCCGTTGTCTCAATTTTTTTTAAAATTAAATTAAAGATAAATCTCTCTCTGACCTGAAATGTTTAACATTTAGTCACAAAATAGAATAAAATTTAAAGGAATGAATCTTTGACGACTTTGAGTATAAATGTTTACGACTGTATTTCACCGATTGTCAAATAAATCATTGAGAATACAAAATAAGATTTAATATCAAAAGCTGCAAAATAAAAGTAATATTTTAACTTTTTATTCACATACAGTGAAGCCATAATTTATCAAGCTACTTGTGTTATTCAACCTTATAAAACCTTCAAAATAAAAGAAAAAATTATTTCTACTGTAAAAATGATTTACTTGTTGAAGTTTTAATTTTTTTTCGGGGTTCATTTTTAAGTTAATGCCTTCATGCTTCCTACATCTATTGCAAATAACACTAATTTTTAAACAAAAAATGTAACAAAAATGATTTTTAAATATTTCTCGCAAAAAGGGAAAAAAAACGAAAAACCCAATTTTAAAAAAAAAAACCGTAATTTTTAAGTAATTTTTTTCAATCTTTGTACAGATTACGGATAATATCATTCTACACACGGAAAAAAGTTTCATGGAGATTATTTTTATAAATAAATTTATTAAATAAAATTTTCAGTACTTTTTGAAAAATCGTATAAAAAAAAGTTTTTGATATTCAATTTCGCCAAATCTGGTGATTTTCAATATTTATAGGAGCACCTTATTTTCTAGTGTAAACTTTCATCAAACGTAAAGGGCTGAGTTTTAAAGAGTTTTCTGGCGCCAAACATTATTTCGCCATCAAACCCTGGGCTATTATTTGGAGGATAAATGTATCTAGTTGTTTGTGGGCATGCGTTTATTAAAATCGTGGTTATTACTTAAGTAATTATTTTTTTCAATGCTTCATTTTTAAGTTAATGCCTTCAAACTTAAAACACCGATTGCAAACAACGGTAATTTTTAAGCAAAAATAATGCTAAAATATTTCTCGCTAAAAAGAAAAAAAAGAGAAACACAATTTTTTTTAAAAAAATAAAACCGTAATTTTTAAGACATTTTATCAATTTTTGTACAGATAACGGATAATATCATTCTACACATGGGAAAAAAGGCTCATGAGATTATTTTTATAAATAAAGAAATTATTAAGTATTTAAATAAAATTTTGAGTATTTTTGAAAAATCGTAAGAAAAAAGTATTTGACATTTAATTTTTTTAAATAACTGATTCTAAATTAGAAAAGCATGAACTTTTTTAGTGTAAAATATTTTTTCATTAACGTGAAAGAAAATGCAAATGGAACAATTTAGAAATCGTACGCACATAAAAACGTTTCAATTTTGACTCATTTTTAAAAAATCGTAAAAAATAGAAAATATAATTATTTTATAAAATAAATTATATTGTATCGTGGCAATGTAAATAATGTTTCCGATTCGGTAATTATTTTTTGTCTGAGTCGCAAAAAAAATTAGATCGCGTTTTAAAAACATCTGAAAAATAAAAGAAGTTCGGTGATTCTGAACTTGGCCCCTGGCGGGGAAAAGTGGCACTAATTATGCGTTTTAAGGTTTTTAATTAATATCTTTTTAACTAATTGGAATATTGGAATATAAATGGTCAAAACGGATTCCTCGGATCATTCCCGAGCTTTTTGTACCTTTAGCGAGTTTCTGCGTCGAGCGGTTTGTGAGAAAATAGACGCACATACGTTTGTTTACCTACGGATTTTAATACTGTAGACCAGCTGCATGGCCCGTCGTTGCACGGGCTTTCTCTATTTTTATAAATTTTCTTTTCCTTCTCAAAATCAGCACTTCCATTATTCTTTTTCGAAATTACTTTGACCTTTTTTGTTTCTTTCCCCTCTCCTTAGCCCGGCATTGCACGGGCTTTTACCGAGTGTACAACTTAATTTCGACGTTAATTTTCTCTTTCCTTCATGACTCTAGCACTTTTGTGTGGGTGTGTACACGTACGATGTTAGTGATTTCTATCATGATGTCATTAAAATTCCCCTTTTCGAAATTTTTTGACTTCTTGTCACTGTCAGACAGGTTTCTTTCCCCTTCATTTACCCACTACGATGCATGAACATTTTTGAATGTATAACATATTGTCATGAAAATTTCCCTTCTCCTCTAGCTGTCAGCATTTCCTGTTGTGTATTTATGATTTCTATATTAACGTCATTACAATTCCCTTTTTTTTAAATTTCTTCCACATCTTCCCATTGTTAGACACGTTTCTTTTATCTCTCTATAGCCCGGCGTTACAGTGACTTTTTTTGAGTGTACAGCCATTCCCCCCTCCCCTATTATTTATAAATGATGAATTAAAAATTCTTACAGATAGCTATTGAAATTATTTTTTTTCTGATCGTTTGAATGTTTGATTAAACATATGAAGTGTAAAAAAAGACTATATATATATATAATTATATAAAAGCTAAATATATATATATATATATATATATATATATATATATATATATATATATATATGTGTATATGTATATGTATGTGTGTGTGTGTGTGTTTACATTCTCTAAAAGAAACATTCAAAAACAAAAGGATACTGTCTGAAAAAAATATCTTAGTATTTCATAATAATTTTTGTTTTTCATTCCACACACACTGTATTTAATAAGTCATTTAAACATGTATCTGACGAAAAAAGTATATTATGCAAAACTAACATATTCATTGTTTAAACATTAATTATTTTCTTAGAGCTTTATATATAATAATAAAAGGGGTTTGGTATTTTCAATTACTCTCTCTCTCTCAATCAATCGTTACATAACAATAATTTCCTTCTTAGGTTTTGAAACAAAAAAATGTTAAAAAATGTTCATTGAACAATTAGTTGTAACATACCGTTTGCTTAAAAAAAATATGGCTGTAAAATAAAAAAAATCTTGTTTATTGATAATGACTTTTAAATATTTCAAAAAATTTGTGAAATAATGAAATCAAAAGAGAAGGATATGTTTTAATTTTATTATATTAGTTTTTAAATAAATTTATTTATATGCAAAGTTTCATTGTTTTGTAAAAAGAGAATTTTTAAGGTTTTTATTCCTCTGTTATACAAAAATTATCCCCGTTGTTTATTGAAAAGACTATTTATTTCTTTATTGAGTTGTTTTTGAATGTCAGATTAAAAATATATTTGAATAAAAGGGTAAAAAGCTTGCACTTTGAAACAATTATCAGTAATGAATGAAATGATTCTATAAATAACTCAGGCTAAAACCGAGCACAATACGGGGAAATTCCCACGGTCTTACGTCCCTAAAAACAAACCCCTCCTTCAACCCGACTTAGTTCTGAACTGCAACGTCACTAACGCGAGGGTTTGAGTTCCCTCGCTTGTCCTAGCGCATGCGCAAAGCTCTAAAAATCTTGCGAATGTTTTTTTTAAAGTTTTCATTTTTAGAGTAGTTAATTTTTAAGTAGGTTTCCAAATTTCCCACATCGATAACAAACAACAGTAATTTTAAAATAAAAATTTACGGAAAATATTGTTTCAGCGGAATCTCGTAAAAACGGTATTAAACAAAAAACACAATTTTTTTAAAAAAAATCGGTACTTTTTAAGCAATTTTTTCAATCTTTGTACAGATTACGGATGATATTTTTATAAATAAAGTTATTAAGTATTTGAATAAAATTTTGAGTATTTTTTGAAACATCATAAAAAAAATATATGACGCGTTTTATTTTTTTAAATGACTGATTCTAAAAGAGAAAAGCATGAACTTTTTTAGTGTAAAATATCTTTTCATTAACGTGAAAGAAAATGCAAATGGAACAATTTAGAAATCGTACGCACATAAAAATGTTTCAATTTTGACTCATTTTTAAAAAATCGTAAAAAATAGAAAATATGATTATTTTGTAAAATAAATTATACCGTATCGTGATGAAGTAAATGATCTTTCCGATTCCGTAATTATTTTTTATCTGAGCCTCATAAAAAAAATTAGATCGCATTTTAAAAACATCTGAAAAATAAAAGAAGTTCCGAGATTCTGAACTTGGTCCTGGCGGGG
The DNA here is from genome assembly GCA_019973955.1 of Trichonephila inaurata madagascariensis. Lineage (NCBI taxonomy): Eukaryota > Metazoa > Arthropoda > Arachnida > Araneae > Nephilidae > Trichonephila > Trichonephila inaurata. The sequence continues at coordinate 88,841 of BMAV01006442.1, forward strand.
AAAAGTGGCATTAATTATGCATTTTAATGATTTTAATTAATATCTTTTTAACTAATTGGAATATCGGAATATAAATGGTCCGCCGTACGTTCGTATACGTTTGTTTACCTTCGAATTTTAATAGTGTAGATGATGCATCAAATATGTTTGTCTAAAATTTTCAAATTCTCTTATGCTATAAATATCACTATCTCACTATTTATGTCACTGAGTTATTTAATTTTAATATGCCTCTGAAGGAGTACGTTTGTGACTTTGATTCATAGAATATATGAAAAATATAAATTTATGGTAAATAAAACTTTGTAATGATTACTTTCAGCTATCTCGATTAGTTAACGTGAATAATTTCATAACATTAAAATAAAACTTTTCAAAGTTTTCTGATCATTTAAGTCATTGAATTATTTTTTAACCTAAATGTATCATTCACACACACACACATAATGTAACAATATCATCAGTAATATTTATTGCAAATGTTTTTCTTTCATGTCTTTAATCATCCCTATTGCTTTATATATAGCTACCTGTATATTACTTAGCAACAGCTTCACAATCACACAGCGTTGATTGTACTGCGCGTGCATCTAGTACATTCGAGGCTCCTCAAATACATCTATAATCTTATTGATATTTCAAAGTGCACCTGCTTTCACCAATAATGATCACCAAAGTACATTATACCAATGAAAAATCAGTTCGTATTGATATATTTAATTGAAGTATTTTTTTTTTCAATAAAACATAGCCCCTTTTTGGTGGTTAAAACCATTCTTCGCAGAACTTTGCATAGAACCATTAAATTTGTTATTTTTCAAAGTCTTAAAGCCGACTTAGTTGTCAATTTCATCATGGTTTTGAAAATTTAAGATAATTATAATTTCTTATTTTTATTCTCAATCATAATTCTTAATTTAATTAGGTCCTTTTTCCATTTTCAGATGATAGATTTTTTTCATTGTTTGCCTTTTTTTCTCTTTTTAATAAGCAACGTAGAGAATCCGTAACTTTTCTTTCCAAACACGAAAGAAGTTAAAGGAGCTAAATAAATATTTTGTATCTCATTTTCTTTCGAGTATTTTCGTGTTAAACAAAGTAGTACCAAATGTATTTAACGAAAACAAAGATTTAGGATATTTATCTATACATATAAATAAAAATGAAGTGTCTGTTTGTAATTTGAAATTAACATCTTTTTACTAAATGCATTTAAAAGTATATAAGGTACTTATATATGAAAAAATCAATTTTTAAAATTTTTGTCTGTCTCTCTGTTTGTTCCAGCTAATCTGTAAAACGGCTGGACCAATTTTGACGAAACCCTTCACAGGCAGATAGTTAATGTTATAAGGAATAACTTAGGCTACTTTTATTTTGAAATTTGGGTTCCGCAAAAATAAAATTAAAACCAATGAATTGGTGAACAATATCAGTTTCAAATAGGGATCATTTATTTCAATCGACAGTGTCAAAGGTCATGCATCCCTCTCACCCCTTGCTTGCAGCGGTTTCCTTTCATCCGGTCCTTCACCCCATCGACAGTGTCAAAGGTCACGCGTCCCTCTCCCCCCTCCCCCTTCCAGATTCGTTTCACCCTACTGCTTTTTAGACCTGTTTTGAACTGACTATTGTGCAGATAGTTCAGTAAATTTAATATTGTATATAGAGATTGTTCAGTAAATTTAATATTGTATATAGAGAGATTGTTCAATAAATTCAATATTGTTTATAGAGATTTAATATTAACGTATTAGACATTACGGGCGTTATAAATTTAAAAAAAATCTTTTTTATCAGCTCTTATATCTACAGACTTAAAATTAAGCAAACATGGTTTTATTTAGCTGAGATATGCGAAAAGCTTCTTTTTGTTCAATTTACAATTCCCGTAAAATTAACTCATTAAAAACTCCTTTATCCTTCAGTCTGTATTGTTTGATTTTTCAATTCACCCGTCCGAAGAACGGGTATACCAGCTAGTAATGAAATATATTTAGCAATTTCGTCACATTCATTGATACATTTTAAATTGGGTAAGATTTCTTTGTAATAGGAGAAAGAAATAACACGCACGTGGGCAGTAAATATAGTATGACACAAAGATACAAATATTCAACACAACAATTCAAATCTGTAATTATAGTTTCGTATAAGGCAAAGAAATACTTTGTGCGTTTAAAAATGTTTGCTAGTTCAATGTTGTTTCACTGCAACGTCCTGTAACGTTTGAGATAAATTAAGGTAGCCTGATATTTATTAATTTAAATATTTAGGTTACTTACTTCACAGCTATTAAATTTAAGTATATACATTGAAAGTTATCAAAAATATTGTTTAGATTCTTGTCCTAGATTTCGAATTCGGTTGCTTATGAGGAAGGAGGTCTCGTCTCGTCTCGTCTCTACGAAAGTTTTCAACCGTCTCTCTCTCTCTCTCTGCCCTCTCAAGTGTCTTTTTAAATAGTAGTAGTCAACACCTTTATCCTCGAGTTACATCTGGTTCGTGGGCGGAGTAGGGGGTTCCTCGTGGTGTCAAAGGTTGCTGGGGTGATATCCAAGACAAGACCGTGCAATATTTTAAGGGTTCAGGTGTTCATTCCCTGTGGCGATCATGACCCACAAAAGAAACCAATTCACAGCTGTGTGGCGGGAAACGTTACAGTCCTAACAAAGACTGTAAAGAATCTTCTATTACATCTCAATATTAATTCATCATCATAGACCCTAGTTCTGTATTTTTCAGGGGAGGGGGTATTATTTTTGTTGCTAAATGCTGTGACTCCTTGACATTTCACGACTAAATTTGTCACCAAGGTAACTCCTATTCGCATAATATTATTGAAGAAAAATTCTCTCTCTTATTCTGCGAACAATCTTTCCATCCTCGATACACTTCTGGCTTCGAAATTTCCATAATAATATTATCGAATGTGATTAAATTACTAAATATTAACCACTTCGTTAAATACGGATGATCCGCAGAGGAGAGAATGAGATACAAAATATTTCTTTCATTCCTTTTCTCCTGAGTGTAAAAATAAACAACTCAGTTCTAGAATCTCTAATGAGCAGAGTGTATTGAAAAGACAAACAGCGAAATAATTTGTCACGTTTTCTTCGCCAATAAGGGAACACGGGCAAAATTAAATTGCGAAGAATAAATGGGGTAAATATCCGAAAAAAAAATAAGAGAGTAAAAGTATTTACAAATAAAAAAAAAAGTAAACAAATTTCTGGAAAAGAAGAAAATGTCTTCAGAAAATTAAAAATATTGCTAAAGTAATAAAATTATCTCGTACATATTCAAAACGAGTGTAAACAACCTGTACTCTTTTTATAAAATTCATGAATTAATTCTTTCAAAGAGAAGTATTCTTAACATATTTTACAAATAAAAGAGAAAAGTATAATATTTCATAGGCGTAGTAAGATTCAAATGATTCAACTTAAATGAATGAATAGTTAAAATTGTGAATTTGTCTAAATAAATAAATATGTCCCATAAAATTTTAGGCATGTAATATGCAGTACTATATTTATTTGCAGGCAGACTTTGAAGTAATTTCAAAGCCCCCTTTTAGTTCATAACTTCCTTTCAATACTACTTAATATTACTGGTACGATTTACACAAATTTTTTTGATTTAATGATTTTCAAAATTTTTTTGTTTGTTTCCTATGTATATGTATGTGTTATGTGAAACAGAATTTGTATTAAAACTTCACAAAAAGCTAATCATTTAATTTTTTAAGGAAAAAAACTTAAAACTTATGAAGTTGCGACATGGCCGTCCTTCGATGACCATCTCGTGGGGTTTCAGCGTGTGGGATTCTCGAAATGATGAGACATTTTAGTATTCTTAATATGACTTTTATTAAGAATTTAACTTAGATTACTTAGATATCGAACAAACTTATATTAAGTGAGAATAAACCAAAAACACTTAGTTCTTAAAGATCACTTGCAATTAATTATATTATATCCACCTAATTCAATCTCAATAATATATTCGCGTTCAGAATATAATCTTCCCACCTTGGTTGAATACTCAACGTCAATCTACTTCAATTATTTTTCCCAAAAGGTCTACAATGGTATGTACCTTGGTTAAATGGCGAGGTGGTGTCTCGTGATTCTAGGTAAGCCGTCTATCAACACTTCTATCTTCTCTGAACTGAACTTTCTCTAAATTGCCATCCCGCTCACTAAAACTTCTATCATTTTAAAGGTTATCTTATTTGCATCTATGCTTCGTTTCACTTCTTGGATTTGGGTTGGAAAAGATTTGCCATTAATCGTGGCCGTCAAAGAACACAGAGTTATGTTAGAGGAAGAACGCGTGAGATGTCACAAAGTGATTTTAAAATGCTTACTCCCTACAAAAATTGACGTACATATATGAAATTTGATTTACATCACAAACTATATATGTATAGTAAAAATTGGTATGGGTTTTGTGATAAGATGATTGGTATTCGTACAACACTTTTTATGAGTGCTTATTGAAAATTCCTTTAAAAAATCTGTAAGTTCTAAATTTAATTTTTTAAAACAATAAGTATTGCTTTGAAGGAAAAATGCATACCAACTTTTGTTCTATGTACTATAAGCAACAAGTGAAAAAAATTTTTTCCCAAGTATTAGGCACAATAGATAAAAAGCCTTAGCATTTTAAATGAAGACAAACTAGTTGTTTTATCTTTCTGAGATAAGTCAGTTGAAATTTTTGATTTGTGTGCGATTGGAATGTGAATAAAAACGTACGTAAAAGTTATTAACTCTTGTTCTCTCACCATTCTTGTATCATGCTATTTTTGATTTTGTCAGTTTTCAGGAACAAAACACAGTAAAAAACTAATTATTGAATAAATAATTAGCATTAATTAATAAAATTAATCATTAATAATAAATATTTAATTACATTTTACGTATTATATACTTAGAATTATAACCAATCGGAAAAAAATCAAGGGCTTTGTGGGGTCCGGATCCCCCCCCCCCTTGTGTGCGCCACTGGATTCCTTTCTTTTCTAAATTTTTAGAACTCATTATTACTTTAATATGTACGAGGGTGATGAAAAGAAAGGTTACAAGTCGAATAAAGAAATATTTATTAAGAACACACAGGTAGAAAAATACAAAAGAAAATTAAGAGGCATACGTGTCTGTCACATTTCGACATAATCACCAAGTCTATTTAGGCATTTATCAGAAGGCAGAACAAACTTGTTTAACCAGCCTTGGTAGAAATCAGGTCCCTGTCAATTGAATTATGATCTCGGTGGATATTTCCATCAGCACTGTCTTGGAATATCGCAGCACATCAGAAACGATATGCTGAACGCTACCATAGATCAGTCTTAGCTCTCAGTACCGGTTTACCCATTCGGTGGTTGGAGCGAGCACCCAGGGCCCCGGAAGGGTTCAAAAGGGCCCGGATAAGCTGGACTTAACCAGGTTTTCTGGTAATAAATTTCGAGCCGCCAGTGTGGAGAGGCCCGTAGTTCTTCTGACCCAGGGCTTGAAATGAGCTTAAACCGGCATTGCCAGCTCTGACGAGATTTCACCCTTAGATACTCGTCGTTCATTTTGAATCATTTCTTCAGTTCGTGCCGTGTTGATTTCTGTCATTGAAGAACTTGCCCGGCAGCTCCCTGCCATATTGTGGTTTTCGACATCTTGTCTGTCTGATTGAAAAGAGTGACACTATTTCGTTACGTGTTGTCTGCTCATTGCTCCTTCGCCATCAACTTCCACGATCTGACTGTGAATGTCAGAGGTGGACGCATTCTGTGCCCATAAATATCGAATCACGGCTCGCCTTTCCAAACGAGACCAATTTCCTAAGCGTCTTGCCATTTTAATCGTCCTGGACTTTCACTACCTACCCGCAAACCAGCTGTATGACAAGTAGCGCCATTTGTCTCAACTTTGGGTAATCAAAATTTCTCTAAAGTATGTAGTTTTCAAATGCTGCAGCATGTAACCTTTTTTTCTGATCATCCCTCGTAAAGTATTGTACAATTAGACAAATTTTAACACTAGAAATTTATAATTGCTCACAAAAAGAAAATATTTGTAACCATAAAATATACGAGTATCTTTGCGTCTTATGCATGTGCATTAAACACTGAACCGAATTCAGTTTGTGAAACTTTTTTATAAGTATTACAAAACTCATTCAGTGTTAAAAATGTGAATTTTTAAACTCACGTTTCCTCCTGAAAAGGCTTACATAGAGACTAATTTTGAAGACATTAACCTCTCTCTATAATATTGCAAAAATAAATAAATTCACCTCGAAACTAGTTAAAACACCTACTGTGTAGAAGGACTAATCTACATTAAATATGTCGAGATCCCGATTCCTTATGTTGGTGAAATGGAGAAATTCGGAGAGTAGGGATTCACTTTTCTCGTGACTCATCCTTAGTTCAAAAATTTATGAACTACGCCTCCAATAGCTCTCGCGTAGCTTCTGGGTATAATGTTATTAAACAATGGGCACAATTCATGAAGATCACGTGATAAAGACAAACATGTGTTCTCCATTGAATTCAAAACAGACGTCAAGTGGGTGAGTGAATATTAACGTCGCACTGTTCAGCTACACGAGGGCTTTTGGCGACGGACTACGTCATTTTGAGCCATGATCAAGTGACGTGGACGAACCTGAGCTGGCACCCCTTCTCCAACTACCACACCAACGGAGGACGTTTCAGTCTCGACCAGATTAACGTGCATCTCTGCCCTACACGGCGGGTCTTAAGTGGTACTGGGATCGAATTCTTGACATGCCTGCCATGATCCGATACCTTGACCACTGGGCTACCGCAGCCCTAAAACAGACGTCAAACTAATTGTACTCGGTGTTCTATTTGTAAAACTCAGATAAAATTTCAAATTTCATAATTGGGTAATAGTGTTCAAATATTATGAAAAAAAATTCTTCAAAAGATTTTAAAATTTAAAAACCAATCTTATCATATGCATATACTTTTGAGTAAAGTGCATTTTGTCTACATTTGTTAGTTATTATTATCGACAAATTTGTACTTTTTAAGAGAAAGTTTCTGAAAAGATCAAAAGTTGGCAACAACGAAGCTCATGAACTGACTAGCTGGAAACACGTGATTGTTTTTATCGTGGGACTATGACGTCACATGAATTGAACCCATTAAATCAGCTCGTGTCAAGAAAGTTATTGTGTTTCGATAGCAAACAGACAAATACATGGAAATGTTTAGTAAAAAAATTATGTTTTCATTCTTAAAATGTTCAAGAAAAAACTTAATCTCAGAATAAATTTTAAAATAAAAGCCATAAAAATAATACAGATTAATGTTATTATTCTATATAAATATAATGTAATAGAGAACCATTATTATATATTTCTTGAAGTTCAAAGAACATTAGGCATAAAAGTATTATAGACAAAAATATGAAAAATATTTTAATCTGAAAAAAATTGAATAACTGAAATTTGAATATGATTATAACGAAAATAATATATATGTCATCTTAGCCCCGATACGGCAGTTATTAGTATATAGTATTTTATGTAAAATTCATTCTAAATTTCAATTTATATTTTTTTATTCAGTGAATTATATTAAGGAAATTTTTTTTTATACCCCTTTCAAATTCCTGCTAGAATGTTTTATTCCCCCAAATTCTGGTATATTTTAAATAAATCTAATGTTACATTTAGAGGCAAAATGTTATAAACTGGAAAAAAATGAAGTCCGCAGCCGGTAGGATTCGAACCTACGCGGGGAAACCCCAATGGATTTCGAGTCCATCGCCTTAACCACTCGGCCACGACTGCCACAGCTTCGCAAATACTTCTACTTTCAGTTTTCTGAGAGATATATGTAAAGAAACTTCACAAGTAATTACACAAGGCTTTGAAAATAAAAATTAATCAAATAATGTTTTTTCCCCCTCTGTCTGGTATGCATGCACGCACACATGGATTTCGGAAGCTCCAGATTTCATTTCCATTTCCTTATCAGCAAATAAATATTTTAAAAATGGTCATACAGATTATGCATGTGGGATTATTTTTTATTATACATAAGTTTTATTAGATATAAGAATTCAATTCCTTACTGGAAAAAATATACACATGTGTAAAATGTATGATCCCTTTTATAACAATATCTAACAACCCAGTATTATTATAGCTATATATATAGCTGTAATTTTTCATATTCACTAAGATTCAAAGATGTTTTGCTAAAATTAAGTCTACAGATGAAGACTGTGAAATGAGTGAATGAATGAATATTAACGTCGCACTGTGTTCAGCTACACGAGGGCTTTTGACGACGGACCTCCACATTTTGAACCATGGTCAAGTGACGTGGACGACATCTGAGCAGGCACCCCTCTCCTAATTACCACACCACACCAACGGGAGGACGTTTGAGCTTGAAATTATCGCGGAAAGGGGGTTTTTGTGGTACGGGCTAGAACTCATGTGAAAATCCAGCCACGACCCAATAATTGACACAGGCTCCCGGCCATGGGACCGATTCATCATAAATACCCGCGATCTTTTTAAACCCCCCATTCTGGATGAATTAAAACCTTTTAAAGGTATATTTTAATAAAGTAATATTTTTAAAAAATTTTTTCCCGGCCCCTGATGCCTTTTTTTGCTCATGCCCCTTCCAATTTTGGTCATGGATGGGGCTCTAAAGCAGTGCCCAAATTTTCGTTCGACCCAATTTTCAGTCATCATACCCATCGGTCCTTCCCCATAAAATTTATATTGAATTCACCTATAGTTTTGACGTAAAGCTACAATACGTTTTTTTTCCGTTCAAATTATCAAGAAAATTAAATTTTGTAAAAAATTTTATATGAAAGTCGGGAGCATAGTTTTAATTTTTTTAAATTGTATTAAATTAAATATCAAATGTTGGGTTTTTTGTGCAGTACAGATTTTTTTAAAAAATTATTATATCATTAAATGTGTATTTTATACCTTTATTATGTCACAATGTTTTTTTGTGTTTTTGCTTCCTTTCAGGAAATTTTTAATTTTTTAAATCTTTTTTTTTATTTTAAAGATATGCTCGCCCCCACGTTTGAGAAACCCGCTGTGGGGTTTAAAATATTAGGTGGAAAAAGCCGATATACGGAAAGTGTCGAGGCTTGTTTTCCTTTTAAAGTGGCTTGGAGTCGAGGGCCAGTTGTCGTCCCGGTTCAAAAGTATAAGTCCGTCCCAAAAGCCCTATGTTGCTTTATTGGGGAGGGTTTAAAAACACTATTGTCTTTCCCCAACAAATTTTTTAACAAAATTAATTACGCTTCTTTTATCCCTAAAATTAAAACAAAACCATTTTTTTACAAACGGGGTTTTTAACTGCGGTCAAGTGGGGACATATCTCGGGCGGGTACTGTATCCGATCCGGTTATCAGCTTTTTTAGTTCTCGGGTTTTTAACAATGCCATTGGGAAGTTAGCCGGCCTAGGTGTTTATATAATGTAATAATATTTTGCTGCTTTATATTTCTAACTATACACATTTGTAATAAAGCTGTTTAAGAACTAATTGCATCAGTCTGAAGATTTTTCAGCAAGGAATCAAGATATACAAGGAAATAGTTCACATTTTGTATAACTATAGCAAGAGAAAACGAATAACTTGAACGCGTGCGCGCGAGAGGCTTGATTTTACTATGTTAGCCCTAAGTCTCTAACGGTGGTATTCACCGCTAACCTGACCCAGCGATGAAACCTGGGTTAAGTACACATCAAGTTAAAAATTTAAACCCCGGGTTAAAACCAATTCACAGCTGTTTTCGACCTCCAGTTACTTGACCCCAGGTTTTAACCCTGGGGACTGGTCGTCATTGGTTGAAGAAACCCGTGGCTTCGACATTTTTTTTGAATTGGAACAGAAGAGTGGCATATTCGTCTCTTTTCAATGTTTATTTTTCAAAATGAATACTTTCAAAGTTTATTTTACGCAATTTAGAAAGGAACACTTGAATGTTATATAAAACAAAAGAAACTAAAGCGGTTGGTTTGAAAAACAAAAACGAAGCGTATAGTGAAATACACGGCAATATATGGGCTGATTGATGGGTGATGAATCCATGAACGGGCTAAAATCCATCAATCTTATTTAATTTAAAAAAACCCCCGTTCTTCATCAAGAAGATGTGAAAAACAGGTTGCAGTTGTTGAAAATACGAAATATGTAATACATAGAATAAGTGCCTAGGTTTTGTAACACAAATATGATCAGAATATCCAATAGAATAAACATTTGTTGTTTTTTAATCTTGAGAACATCAGCAAAAAAATCAATATTTACATATGTAGTCAGAAATTTCTTCAGACAAATCTGACACCAAATTTTAACAGCGTAGGGTTAAAGAATGTTTCTAGATAATACCAAAAAGCATAGAACACCAATTTTAAGCAAATAATTAATATTAGGAAATAAAAAACATCTTACACACATACACAACATATAAAATCTCATAGGATAACAATGTATTATTCTTGCTATTAAACGCTAATTCTTTTGATCTATTCAACATGTCGTTTATGTTACAAACTATTTATATTAAACGCCAACAGAAAGATATAATTATGTTTCCCAAAACCTTTGTAACATAGCATCACTTAATACAATTTCTATTAATTTGAAATAATTAAGCATAAAGAAAAATAATAATTATCAGATACTGTACCATTTTGCGAAACTCGTAGCCGTCAAAATTTCTTCAAATACATTATTTTTTTTTTCTTAATATCCTCTCTCTTCTTGTTTCCTATTTTCTTTAAATAATGAAGAAGTAAAATTGATGAAAAATTTACAGGATTCATCATAGAGTTTAAAGAAATCCGAACTCGCGAAACTGTAAACACTCCAAAAATCGCTTACTGCGCATGCGCTGTTAAAACTAACCCGGCTCTGAACTGGGTTAGAAATTTTTAACCTGATCAGGTTAAGTTTATTAACTTTCGATGGTGAATAGCGTTTTCACGGAAACAGGTTTCCTTCCTCTAACCGGCAGTCAAGTTAGCGGTGAATACGGGCGTAAGAGTTTTCTAATACATTACTGTGGTTATATTGCTTTATCTCGAAATGTCTTGTATTTTATGTCATTGACTAGTTTGACTAGTTTTTAATGTGTTAGCAATTGCTTAATTTCTCTCTCTCTCCCCTACAACATTAAAACCCAAATTAAAAAACCCCTTTAATTTAACTAGTTTTTACTTTAAGGGGTTTAAGAGCTACATTTTACAAAGACGGATATCCCCAAAATATTTAATCTCATTCAAAGAAAAAAAACTTTTCCCCGTTTTTTTTTAAAATTTTTTGGGGTTGAAGGATGTATTTTTTTTTTTTAAAAACAAACTTACCTTCCAATGGGGGAAGAAATGTGATTTTATTTTTTTATTCACAAGACTCTTCTTTAAAACCCAATGGTCTCCTTACTTTTGTTTTTTAGAGTACTTTAAAAGTAAATTTAGAAGAAAAAATAGCGATTTAAAAAAAAATAAATAAGGCACAATTTTTAAAAACTGGAAAATGGGGAAAAATGAATTAATTTTTTCAAATTTGTTCTCTAAATAATTGAGTTTTCTCTACAAAAAAAATATATTTGACATTTAAATTGGTTTTTTTAAAAATAGGGCGTGCGTTTTCCCTTTTAAAAAACCCAAAAATTAAAACTCTTTATAAACTGGGGTTAATATTTTTTGTGAACAAAGATCAATTAATATTTGCATTTTTTTCGATTAATTTTTAAAAAAATTAGGAGAAACGCATTTAGAAAAGCAAATAATATTTTCCTGGTGTAATGTAGCACTATTTTTTTAGGTAAAAAATTTTAAATTAAATCATTTCTGCCAAATTTTTATCTGAATAATGATTTGGATGCAGAAAAAAAAAAGGGGAAAATATATATTTTTCTCAAAATTGAAAAGCACCAATTTTTAATTTCTGAAATCTTCAATATACGCCTCTTTTCAAAACCGAAATTCAATTTTTGGAAAAAAAAAAAATTTGGAAATTTTTTCCCAAATTAAAACATAAAAAAAGAGCAAAGATGTGCACAGTTTTCTAACAAAATGTGAAAGAATATATTTGATTTCAATATCCCCTGAAAGCATTTTTCGTTTTTATACAATACCAAGGAAAAAAGATTTTGGTTTAAAATTTTTAAGACCAAAAAATTTTTTTCTGAATAAAAAAAAAAAAAAAGGGAAAATTTTATGAAAAAGTAGAAATTTTTTAAAAATAATAAATAAAACGGTTTTAAATAAAGTTTATTACTCTTTAAAAATTTACGTACAGGGCAATCCTATCCCTAAATTTTTCCGAATTTATTTTTTTTTATTATTAAAAATAGCTTTTTTTGAGCTGAAAAGGGGGGTTTTTGTGTAAGGGGCCCTTAAAAATTTTTTGGCCCTTAGTAAAAGGGATGCAGACAAACACTTAATCCGGCTTTCCCCCCTCCAAAGTTTTCCCACATTAAAAGTAAACGGGGAGGAATTTGGGGTCTTCAAGTTTAAAATCCTCCCCCTTCGTTATTTTATCAGGATTAAAACCCATGACTCTCCAGAAGTTAAACCTGACACGGGTTCGTGACCATGAACGCTCGACTGGGGTGACATCAAAGTTTACAGTGAGGGGGGTGAATATTAACGTCGCACTGTTCAGCTAAAGAGGGCTTTTGGTGACAAACGTTTTAAATTTTTAATCATGGTCAAGTGGGGGGACAATCCAAGGGTCACTCCCCCCCTAACTTTTCACACCACACCAACGGGAGGGGCATTTTTTGATCTCGACAGATTTAACTTGCATCCCCCCTTTTTCCCGGGACCTTTAGTGGTAATGGACTCTAACTCCCTGACATAAAAGATCCCATACCTTGACCACTTTTGGCTAAACCCTGGTCACTTACAGGAAAGGGGTTAAAACGGATTTAAAAACATGCAAAGTAGTTGGAAAAAACTTCGTGGGGAAAAGGGGAAAAATATGAACCCCATACAGCTTTTTGCATTAGAATAATTACTGGATGAAAAAAAAAATTTTTTAAAAATTTGGACCCCTTTATCAAAAAGCTGATGTTGGGAAATTTAATTTTATAGCAATGGACACGGAAACGTGTAGTTATAATTATCTTTTTTTAACATTTCTTTTTTCAAAATCCGTTACCTTGGAAAACCCCTAGGTTGCCGCGGCCCTGGGCGGGGTATATTAACTTCCGAAAAAAGCAGCATGGGGGCTATTGGCATTTACCTTGGGGAATTTTTTTCCCCGTTCAGGGCGGAGGGGACACCTGAAGATGGCAACCACTCTTTTCCCCTAAAACCCCACCACTCCTACGGGCCGTACTACTACGGGACCCACTACTACTACTACACACCACTACTACGGGGGTTTCCCGGGAAAATTTTTGTGTATTAGTCCCCTCTACCAAATGGGAAAGGGCTTAATAGCACTAGGATTGAACCATGGCACGCCGACCCCCAAGCTTTTGCGCATGACCTTGGGCCCCTTTTACCCCCTTTACATGAAATAATAGGCAAGATAAATATTCCCATGTTTTTTTTTAAGGGGTTCATAAAAAGGGTGAAATTTTAAATATAGTTTACATTTTGAAAATGAAGAAAAAATTTACTTACGATGTTAAAATTTTTTTTTAAAAAGGACAAAACCATGCTAATCATTTGTTACCCAAAAATTTATTTTAAAAAAAACCCATTTAAATTTTTAATTTTATTTATCATTTACTTAAACTGAATTTTTTTAATTCCCAAAAATTTTTTTTTTCATCTGCCGGACTGAAACGCAAAAAAAATTCCCTTTTAACAAAAAAAAAAGCATGTACTTTTAATCATCGCCCCTCTTCCATTCTTTTTTTTCGAATTTCCCCTAAACACTTCCTTTCATTGGTATGTTTCTCTCTTTTGCTCTAATCTGGAACAACTTCTTATTTGTACTCTTTAATTTATTTATAGAACTTTAAGATGTAAGTCGCTGTGACTTTGTGAAGCGATGTAATGAATAATGTATAAGGACAGCACATTTTCTACCTTTTTGTGAACACGCAACAAAAAAAAAGCAAGGTACTAGAGAGTGTTCTCTTGTGTTCTTTCGATTTGTACTTACAGGTATCAATTATCGGGGATTTAAAGTGAATATATTATTCCCTCTCCCCTTTCTTTTCAATTTCAGTTTCAGATGGAACATATGAATGATTGGTCTGTGGGATATATTCAGGGTGTTTCCAAATTCGAGTGACAAATTCAGAGGGGTGATAGTAGGCAGGATAGGGACGACAAATATCAGCATAGAACATGAGGTTGCAAACCACATTTAGTTGAAGTAATTTGCCAAAAATGGTTATGAAGGGTATGATGTACAGTGAAATGAAAAGTCATAATAAGAGGTAAGAAATACATCTATTAGACGATGCGAACAATGCCTCACAGCTCAACGTCAGAAATGTAACGACAAGGGATTGTCACAAGAATTGTTTGAAGTTGCGGCCACATAAGGGCATAGCGCCGCCACCACCGACGGACGAAGGATTGTCGGATGCATTCAAACAAATCCAGTTTTATTTCTGACGTCGAGCTGTGATGCATTGTTAGTATTGTAAACATGCTTTACGTCTATAATAAATGTATTTCTTATCTATTATTGCCCGTTTTCATCCCACTAGGCATCACACCTTGCATAAGTGTTTTTGCAAATTACAACCACTAAACGTGGTTTGCGACTCCCATTATCTGTATTGATCTGTCGTCCTCGTGCTGTCTACTATCACCCCTATATACCTCGAATTCGGCAACACCCTGTATTTACATTTAAAAACAATAGCTTGAAGCCCAGAGATCATAGCCATGTTTCGTGCTGGGAATCTATTATAAAATTGCAAGTTCAGGTCTTGATTACACCAAATATACATTATACAGAGTATTAAGAGTTTCTGAATGTTGATTGGTGAATAAGTGAGTGAATATTAACGTCGCACTGTTCAGCCACACGAGGGTTTTTGGCGACGTACCACGTAATTTTGAACCATGGTCAAGTGAGGTGGACGACACCTGAGCTGGCTTTTCAGTCGTTAATAAAATAAATTTTAAAGCGCTCCATTGAGTTGAAATTTTATATACGTGATTATTTTAGTTGACAATACAATAATTTAATGATAATTAATAAAAATTAATTGATTAAAACTAATTATTTAAAGAATTACAACTACAGAAGTTGGCATCGTTTTGGGACTTATCGACCCTTTTGGCGACTTGTGTCCAATTTAAAAGGTTTTTTTTACTTTT